>VNJN01002653.1:0-18581 GCA_008042485.1 Drosophila mayri | reverse complement strand
TTTAGCAACAACATCTGGTAGCAGATTAAACAGAGTCCGCTGTTTCCGAAAGGCTGACTATCAGAGGCTAAACACTTTAATAACAGAATTTGATTGGTCGAATCTTTACACGAGCTCGGACATGGCATCCGCCGTTGATATTTTTTACAGTGCCATGAACTCATTTTTCAACTTATGTGTTCCTAAAACCTTCCCGTCTGTCTCAAATAAACCACTTTGGTTTAACAAAGAGCTGACACGTTTAAAAAACGTAAAATCTAGGCTTTATAATAAGTATAAACGTACTGGTTCAAAAACGGCTTTCTCATCTTATCTTAGTGCTCGATCTAACTTTACCGTGCTTAACGCTCAGTGTTATAAAAGTTATTTGACTCGTTGTAAGGTCCAGTTTACGCAGGACCCTAAAGAGTTCTATACCTTTGTTAACTCTAAACGTAAATCCACCCTCCCTCGCTGTCATTTAGGAATACTACAGTAAATTCTGACCAAGCAATAGCCAATCTCTTCGCTGAGTTTTTTAAAACTACATATTCGCCCTCAACATCTTTAGATCATACATTTTCCCCAGTTTTGCCCGGTTCGTCCTTAATTTTCATTCCTATTTTGAATGAAAGCTCACTTATTCTCGATCTTCAACGAGTTAAGCCAGTTTATTCACCAGGTCCCGATGGAATACCGGGCTCTGTGCTTAGGTATTGCTCCGAGGCGCTGTGTAACCCCCTTCTTAAATTGTTAACCTTATCTTTAGAATCCTCAGAATTTCCCCTTATTTGGAGGGAATCATTTGTTATTCCTCTTAACAAAAAAGGTCGCAAATCGGATGCCAGTAACTATAGGGGTATCTCTAAGTTATCGGCTATCCCCAAACTTTTCGAGAATGTAATCACTCCTCACCTGCAACATCTATGCAGATCCGTCATCTCTCCATGTCAACATGGTTTTATGAGGCGAAGATCAACCACGACCAATCTTCTGGAACTTTCCTCTTTTGTTATTAGGGGCTTCCAACAAAACTTTCAAACCGATGTTATTTACACGGACTTTAGTAAAGCTTTCGACTCGGTTAATTATTCTCTTCTGGCTAGGAAACTTGATTCAATGGGGTTTCCTAGTGATCTTCTTAAATGGATTTCGAGTTAGCTAAGTGTCAGGACCCAAAAGGTCCTGTTCAGAAACGTTCTATCCAATAGTCTCAAGGTCACATCTGGCGTCCCACAGGGTAGCCACCTTGGACCACTGCTATTCACATTGTTTATCAATGATTTGCCGCAGGTTCTAACCAAATCCAGAGTACTCATGTACGCTGATGACGTTAAACTTTGCTTGCAGTATAGGGACAGTTCTCGCCAATCAGACCTACAATCGGATCTTGATAACTTCCAAGCATGGTGTCAAGCTAACGAATTACATCTCAACAGCTCAAAATGCAAACTGATGACACTTTCACGTGTTACTCCCCTGCTTGCAACCTATATGCTTAACGACTGCTTATTGGAAAGAATTACTATCGTTGATGATCTTGGTGTCCGCCTGGATCCTAAACTTTCGTTCACTGGGGGGAGTGTGAGACGTGCCGCGCACAATAAAATGTTAATAGAAGGAAATGTAAATAAATGGAGTAAATAAAAGAAGTTGGAAAGAAGAGAGAGGTATGAGTTGAATGCGCGCGCGTGCCAAGAAAGGGTCACACACTAGGACGAGCCAGGCCCTATATAATGCGAGCCGCTGGCCATAGGAAATCAAGTAGTAGCCGACGGCGATCGGAAGCGGTAAGCCACTTCCAGTAGTCAGCAACCAGTCACTTTTTTTGGGCAACCCGAATCTCTGGGGATTTGGGTTGCAATCAATTGTCAAAAGACTTTCGAGTCGCGGCAACAAATTCGGCTTGCCGAATTCTCTCTCTGAAGACTTTCGAGTCCGCCCGACCTCTCTCTCTGAAGACTTTCGAGTCCATCGCGAATTTTCTCTCTCTGAAGACTTTCGAGTCCGCCCGCTCTATCTCTCTCGCAAACAGAAGACTTTCTAGTCTATCGCGAATTCTCTCTCTGAAGACTTTCGAGTCCGCCCCTCTCGCTCCCGAAAACAGAAGACTTTCGAGTCCGTCGCGAATTCTCTCTCTCTCTGAGGACTTTCGAGTCCGCCCTCTCTCTCCAGCAAACAGAAATCTTTCGAGTCCGTCGTGAATTCTCCCTCTGAAGTCTTTCGAGTCCAACAATTCTCTCTCTGAAGAGTTTCGAGTCCAACAATTTTCCCTCTGAAGACTTTCGAGTCCAACAATTCTCTCTCTGTGGACTTTCGAGTCCAACAATTGTCTCTCTGAAGACTTTTGAGTCCGGCCGCCCTCTCGCTCTGAAGACTTTCGAGTCCAGCCATTCTCCCCTATCGAAGACTTCAGAGTCCACACCTCTCTAGGGAAGACTTTCGAGTCCCCCCTCTTTCCTCCGCAGNCCCCCCCCCCCCCCCCCCCCCCTTGTCTCTTCTCATCTCCTCCGCAGGCTCCCGGGTCCCTCGCTCTCTCTAAACTGGCCGCGTCATCCCGCAGACAACTGACACTAGCCGAACCTGACTCCCCTACGCGCACGAAGCTCAGACGACCACGAAGCGGCGTACCCGAGATCCGGGCTCAAGTATCTAAACTCTGTAGAAAGAAGCCTTGAATAAACAACTAAACCTACTTAAGCCAACCGAATTCTCTCCACTGTTCTCACTGGGGGCCGGGGAACCTCTCTTACCACTCGGACTACTAGGCGGACTCTGGCCGTCCCTGAGCTATCTGGGAACTTGGGCGGCCGACCGTCACACCTTTCCCGCCAACCGCTGCCAGTGTTGAAGCAATCACAAGTGCAAAGAACCAACTGCAAATGGCTCACGACGATGTTGGATAAAGGAAGCTGTGTAAAGGAGCGGATTATCGCCATCGTGTTCTTCAAAAGAATCACGATATTCGCACCGCCGGACATTTGGGAGTCCGGAAGACGAGCAATTACTGGCCGAACGATATTATTGGTCACTGCCTGAGTTGCCAACAGTAAAAAGTCAGCCAGGAGAAACAGCTGGGACGAACACGCCAAGTGGAGGCGCCATTCCACGTTTTCTGCGCCGATTTCGTTGGCCCCCTACCCTACGATGCTCTTGGTCTTTCTCGAATCTTTCAGCAAATGGGTGGAATTAATTCCACTACCTAAGGCCACGGAAACTTATCTGGAACGCGAGTTTCGGGAACGAACGTTTGTCTGCGACAACGGCACACATTTCATGGGTCGATCGTTCCGAAACTTCTGCAAATCCCTAGGAATGGAGTTACAGTACACGGCCCCGTACACACCAAGGCAAAATCTAACAGAGAGGGAAAACCGGACGATAAAAACAATGATCGCCCAGTATCTGGATGGAAACACGCAAAACGAGTGAAATAAACTGCTCCCAGAGATATCACTGGCGATCAATAGCAGTATCTCCGAAACAACAGGATTCAGCCCAACATTCCTGGTTTAAGGAAGGGAGCCTCGGCTACCTCACGCCCTGTATGACGAAGTTACTCCGGGACGTGGAATCCCCGAGGTAACCCCGACGGAACGCAGTAGGCAAGGAATAATGCCAACCGAGCATCGGCCGATCAGCGACGCCACTACAATCTCCGCCGACGGAAATGGAAGCCGCCGGTGGGATCACTAGTGCTAGTACGACGCCACGCCTTGTCGATTGCCACCGAGGGATTTCCAGCAAAACTGGCAGCGAAATATGAGGGACCGTTCAGAGTCGCCAAGTTTCCATCACCCAACATTGTGCAGCTGCGCATACCTGGCAGTCGTCGACGGCGGACAGCCAGCCTGAACCAGCTGAAGGCTTATCGCGGCGAGGAAACGGACACAGAGGATCCTGCCGAGGACAAGCACGAGGATGCTGCCCTGACCAGAGGAAACAGCTCCACGCTCGGAGGACGAGTCTAGACGGTATCACCGTCTGATAAAACGATCAGAGTTCACGGAGTCACTTGATAACGGGGGCGCCCGTCCGTGGCGGCCGAACTTATGGGCCCACCCCCACTAACGGCGGCAGTTCACGCCCGCAGGGCCGGAGATCCCCGTATGCGGTGGAATTATTCATGGCTGGCGACCGCAGTCGATGAGAGTTCCAATCGGTCTCCACTTGGACGACAGGAGACGTCCAGCTCCAGGGTAAATGGCCGCACCTGCTGGATCGATGGGGCCATTGGTCGTGGACGTGGGCAAGCCCGCTCAGGGGACCCATGACGACGCGGCGGACCACCGCTACTAATGGCATTGCCACCGATGGAAGTGCCATATCCGCGTGCAGGATCGATACTCAGTAGAGAGCTGAGCAGTGAAGAGGACGACGACGACGTAAACCGGACGGAGCTTCGGGTTCGCGCGGCCGGAACCCACGCCGCCACTGCGACCGGAGGACCCGCTGGAGCTGTCCTCTCCGCCAAAGCCGGACTCGCCCACGCCCGTGGAGATTCCCGGGAGAGGAAGGAGAGGCCACGGCGGTCACCGCGGGACAGGAAGCCGAGCTGCTGGCCTGTTTCGGGAGCATGCCCCAGGATCTGCTGAAGGCCCTGGCACCGGTCACAGGACCCCTTTGCGTGACGTACGAGGATGTGTCGGAGGACGACGCCGGGCCCCCGCCGCTCGTAAGTATGGATGAGTCACCACCAGCCCAGGAACTAATTTATGACCCGACGGCGGAGGGGTATGAGGTGCAGTACCGCCCCCCGCGAACCCCAGAGGAGGTCGACGTGCCCCGCCAGCCGGTCGCCTACTGCCCTTTACGGGATGACTCATCACCCGGATAGAGGCACGGCTGAGTGCCCGCGGACGGTGCACTCGTCGCTACCTCGACGAAGAGGGGGACAGATATAACTCGCGATATAACCAGTGGTTCGACCAGTAATTAAAGCCCCCAGTGAAACTAAAACTCATTCAACGACGACGGATATGTTATGTACACCAAGGTACCAACGAGCACGACAACACGAGCCAAAAGGAAAACGAAGACGCTGCTACTGAACCAGGAAAACTGTCAAACTGTTTTCAAACCAGATACGGGTGAACGAGGCGAGGCCGCCACAAATATTTAAATTTACTTCGTATGTGTGTGTGCTAGGCAGGGATTAAATGGACAATAAACACACTAACATACCTAGATAATCACGAGAAAACAACATGAATTAAAACAACAGTGCATGTATCAATTTTCGACCACGTTATTTCCATACTCCACTTAGTAAATCACGCTACCCACTATACCTCTCCTCTCCACCTCGGCTGCCGTTGGGTAATTCCAGGCACCGAACTGGGCAGGACGGGAACAGGAGCGCCATGCTGCTGAGATTAATTCCGGGCGTAGGCGCGTGTGGCGGCTGTTGGGTCGTTCCAAGGCGCCTGTCCAATCTCAGGGTGCTACGCAGGGATTAGCCCAGGTGCAGCCACTGGCTATCGCGAGTCACTGGGCAACATTTTGGAGGGCCGTTGGGACACCCCGGGCGGGGCCGCCGAGCTCCCGAGCCGGTAGCGTTTCCCGCCCAGCGTGGGCAATTGTAATCTGTAGTTTTCTGATTCTCACCAACCTCGGCCCCTCCATGTTCTGGCGTTTCCAAAATATAAATTATTTTTGGAAGGGGACTTTGGGCCTCTAAAGTTTTTCCCGGCCACAGTGTTTTCTTACAATTTAATGAACAAAAAATAAAGAATTTTTTTTAAATACATATATCTGAAAAAAGTTGATTATTGAAATACTTTAAGCTTAAAACACACAAGAGTAGGAGAAGTGAAACTAGTATAAACTTACTTAACGGCAAAAGAGCAGAAGTGCCGCTGTAGCCGCGGATCTATTGTAAATGAACCTGCCGAAGGGTTCATGCAAGCCACAAAATTGCATTGATGTATATCCCGTAAAGTCATTTTCTGTCTGTCATACCAGTGGTGATAATCCATAAACTGCCTGATTAATGTATGTGGCTGAACGGTAAAGTATTTGTCTACCTCTGGCATATTCATGTCATCTACGAAGTATATCATTCGCTTATTGCCAATTGGACCATAGTTTCGACCAGCTTTCTTTTCTAGTGGTTTTTCTAGAATACGCTGAAGCATCTCAGAGGTTGTGTAAAAGTTAAATGGAACGTTTGTCAAGGCATATTTCTCTGTTGGCAGTGCATTGAGCTTGGCGTTCATTAAAATTGTTTTTCCAGACCCAGAAGGTCCTATCAACATCAACGGATGGTCTGCCTCAATAAGAGTATCCATAAAAAATCGAAGACGTGTTGTCTCTGCTGTATTCACCAAATTTGACTGCAAAGGCAGATCCATATCTAACTCGAAGTCTGGAACTAAATTTGTCCACGGTAAAAATTTTTTCGTGTCGTTGTCAATATAGAAGGAAAATATTGTTCCTGTGGGTGGAAACTTGACCGCTTTATATTCGTTAAGGAACCACTTACTGAATTCATTCCGCCAATCAATAATCTGATCCTGGAAAAGCGAAGACCCGAAGCCCCAAACAATGCAAAAGACAAAATAAATTTCGTACCAGTCCTTTGGGCAATCGTTAGGTACATTTTGCGGAGTAAGCATGCTGTCCAAAAGAAAGCAGGTCATTTGCAAACGTGCAATATCTGAAATAGGCGTTATCGACTTCAGTCGATTCCGAAAGATCTCGAGGAGTGGGGGTACATACTTATCGAATAGAACGTTAAGAATGGATACTTCGCTTGAATTTGTGCGAGTTCCAAGCCAAGACTGTATAAATGGGGTCCAACCCAAGTCCTGCGGATTAATATATAAAATACCTGCTCTTGATACAGTGGCTGGTGTTGCGGTGCGCAGAGATGCAATTTCAAAAAGAAGACGCATTTCTTTAGTCAATGCGATACGCTCGTTACTAGCTAAAGTTAACACTTTGTTATCATCCATTACAGTGTTAAGGCTCTCAATCCACATGGGGTCAATGTCCCCATCGAGGACGATCCATTTGGGACCTGTACCACCAAGATTGGCTTGGTCACGCATTAGAATAGAAAAGAGTCCATCCTTCCACTCGCGCGTTGACGGATTGACGATACCGAATAGTTCATCATTCGTTACCGCTTTAGGATTGAGGTCATTATAATGAGCTTTTCTCTTCTGGTTTTGATATGTCTTGTTAAGGGTCCTCCATACTTCTGATTTTCCAGTGCCAGCAAAGCCGATTATGAAAACTGAATGACGAACGGCAAAAAGCTCCTCTAATTGGACTATTTTCAGAATAAATCCATCTTCTGGTTGAAGTTTTAGATCTATGGCGGACCGTTTGATAACCGATTCGAAATCTAGATTACGTTTTCGTGGCACATCTAGAGCTGGAAACAGGTCTCCAATTAATCCCATGAAGACGGGCACATCATCAGTTACAATTTTTGGTATATTAAAATCTCGCAATGCACGCATAAGCACCTGATCCTCTGGCCGCAGTCGATCGTCCCGCTGTTTAAAATAAGACGAAGAGTAAAATAATAGTTTTTAATTAACTTTAAAATAATAATTAAATAATATAAAACACTTTTGGGCAGTTTAACTATCTTTACCAATGCTTTGTGATTTTTATTCATATTGTCAGAAAAAAAACAATCAAAAAATTAACAACCAACCAAATCTTTGGGCCCCTTCCCTGACCCCCACTCACTTAATAATCAGAGGCAGGAGTCGGCATCCAAGCCTAACGGCTTTGCAGCGTCCAACAGCGTTTCTCGAACGGATGATTCCGTTGGGAAAACTAAGGAAGAAATCCGTGGAGACACATATGGCACGTTGGCTGGGTTCCCTTAGCTAACGTTGATGTCTGGTTTCTGCAGCGACGATCCCCTTTTCCCAGTCATGCCAAAACTCTTCCCAGGGTTAACCCAGCGGCAGTAAAAACTAGCGTGGAGAACCAACTAGCCAGCTTCACGTGTAAGCAAGGGAGAGATAGCAAGAAGGGAACAGGAAACATAACAAAAAATAACCGAAAATGAAGTATCACAAAAATGCAAGGTAATGTTCTTGTTTATGAGGAGGCTTTGATACCTGACAGATTAAGATTAGCACTTGGAACTAGGACCGTTGGGTTGGGTTGGTTGCGTGAGTGAGGGTCTGAAGAAACAGCGACAGCCTCTGATGCATGAGTTAAGCTTCTGTAAGAGGTAGAACTCTTACTGATTTTATTAATAAAACTTAACAGTATTTATAGGTACAAAAAAAATAATAATAAATAATAATAAAGATAAGAAATTTAAGTTGAAATTGAAGTCATTCGATCATTTCTCTTCGTAGCGAACGGTCGTGTTTTTGTTTTGCGCTCCGACTTTTGTGTTTATTTTCGATTTAAAACCACCGGGGTTCCTTCTAATTTATCATATAAATATCTACAATATAATACCGTTTGCTACTGCGCGTGCATGCACTTTTCTGTGTAATTAGTTTGTATTATTAAGCACCTTTTAGTTTTTGCTAATCTTATCTCACTTTTCCTCTTTGTTCTTACTCCCGTTTTTATTTTTCACTCCACCGCTCGTAAGTTGTTTGCTGTTGGCTGCTTTTAAGTGGTCCATAGCTTTGAACTCTCTTGTGACTTCTGCAGCTTAAATTTCTAACTCTTACTCTTTTCTGTTCTCTTTCTCCCTCTTGAGTTTTGTTTGGTACTTATAGTGTGGTCAGCGGTTCTAAGGTTGTGAATATGTCCCAGAAAGTCGTCTGCAGCGTTAAGAACTGCCAAAAAGATGTTTCGGCAGAACAGCCCAGCATCCATTGTTGGCTTTGCGAGGCAGTAGTGCATGCTAAATGCATCGAGATCACATGTCGAATGGCTGACGCAGTGTCCAGCAAAAAGGGTCTGCGTTATTGCTGTGAGGCCTGTAGACCGGTTGAGTTGGAGATATCTTCCTTCATGCGACAGACCAGGAGTGGACTTTCTGAGCTCATGGCCTTTTTTCGCAAGGCGAATGACCTGTTCTCCGCGCTAGACGCTCAATTTAATAGTATGAAGCTATTAAACGAGTCGCCAAAATGCAAAAAATCCTCTGCTAGACGGCAGCAACCAATTTCCTACCACTCCCCGTCGCCACAGCTCCTGGTCCCCGTTCCAATGGTTCTGAGATCAGATCCGATCAAAGATTCGGTAACCGAATCGGTCGTTGTGGCATCGGAAGGCGCTCAGCCAACAATTTCCGCGTCGTCCGTTTTATCCAATGCGGATTCCATATCTTTGGCTCCGCAAAACCCCATAGAAAAACCGACCCAGGATCTAACATTGCCCGGAATACCGGCCGTGGTTGGTAAAAATTCGTTACGCAAGCCCCTCACAGCAGTCCCACCTTCGAAAACAATATTTGTTTCGATGCTTGCCCCTGATCTCGCATCTGAAGATTTCCTAGCCTACATTCAAGGCAAAATATAAGCTGGCAATGTCAAGGTGGAAAAATTCAAATTTTCGTATGCCAGAGACATTTCATCTTTCGAGATAAATGTCTCATCCGAGCTCTTTGACATTATTTGCTCGGGTGAATTCTGGCCCGAGTACGTGATAGTCAAGGAGTACGAGGCTCGAAATAAGATAAATCGACCTGTAGGAGTACAAATGCCCAGGCCGTCGCAACCCTCTGTGCCCATAGTTGCACCTTCTGTCCCAAAAAACTAACCTCCTTCTTGATACTTTCCTATCAGAATACCAGAGGCTTGAGCAGTAAGGTTATTAGATTGTATTCGGATAGCCTTTTCTTCGCATCCCAGGTGATCGTATTTACCGAAACCTGGTTGAAGTCGGAGATCTTTCGCTCCGAAATTCTTCCAAATAAGTACACAATTTATAGATTAGATAGCCAGCTCCAGCGTGGTGCTGGAGTTTTAATTGCCGTTGACTCCTGCCTCATCTCTGAACGGTTGGTGTCTAATGACTTTTTGGACATTGAATTTATCTGCGTTAAACTATCTTTCACAGATAGTTGTATTTATGTAATCTGCTCCTACATCCCTCCATCTTCGGAAGAGCCAATTTATTGGAAACACCTTTCGGCAATTCAGGCAGTTTCCAGCTGGCTCTCTGGAGGGAACAATTAGTGGCTTTGGGTGACTTCAACATACCTGGAGCGCACTGGTCCGCTGATGGTGTGTTTAACGTTTTTCATACGGCGGCAGAGCATGACTTTATAACTGGCCTGTTCGATTTATCATTATCCTAAGTTAACCATATCTTTAACTCTTTAAACCGCTTACTGGATCTATGCTTTGTTTCCGATCCTGTAGGTGTAAACCTAATTAGAGTTCCTCCAATGACGCAACCTGAAGATCCTTATCATCCTACTTTCGATGTGACTATTGACACTGGGTTAGTTTTAGCAATTAAATCTGGTAGCAGACTAAACAGAGTCCGCTGTTTCCGAAGGGCTGACTATCAGAGGCTAAACACTCTAATAATTGAATTTGATTGGTCAAAACATCACACGAGCTCCGACATAACATCCGCCGTTGATATCTTTTACAGTGCCATGAACTCATTTTTCTTTTTATGTGTTCTCTAATAAACCAATTTGGTTTACCAAAGACCTGACACGCTTAAAAAACGTAAAATGTAGGCTTTATAATAAATTTAAACTCGCTGGTTCAAACACGGCTTTCTCATCTTACCTAAGTGCTCGATCTAATTTTTCCGTGCTTAACGCTCAGTGTTATAAAAATGATTTAACTCGTTGCAAGGTAAAGTTCACTCAGGACCCCAAACAGTTTTATAACTTTGTTAACTCTAAACGTAAACCCACGATACACCCTCCCTCGCTTTCATTTAAGAATACTACAGTAAAATCTGATCAGGCAATAGCTAATATCTTTGTAGAGTTTTTGAAAACCACCTATTCGGACTCAACATCTTCAGATCATACATATTCTCCAGTTATGCCCAGTGCCTCCTTAATCTTTAGTCCTAGTTTAAACGCAAGCTCACTTATTCTCGATTTTCAGCGTGTTAAGCCAATTTATTTTCCAGGTCCCGATGGTATATCGGGCTCTGTACTTAGGTATTGCTCTGAGGCGCTGTGTAACCCCCTTCTAAAATTGTTTACCTTGTCTTTAGAATCCTCAGAATTTCCTTTTATTTGGAGGGAATCATTTGTTATTCCTCTCCACAAAAAAAGGTAGCAAATCGGATGCCAGTAATTATAGAGGTGTCTCTAAGATATCGGCAATCCATAAACTTTTCGAGAATGTAATCACTTCTCACTTGCAACATCTGTGTAGATTCGTCATTTCGCCATGTGTCTACGCCTGGTTCCTATTCCGGTATTCCTAATAAAGGATGGGGATCCTCTCGCCTTCTTGTCAAAAAGGAGGTTTTCCCCTTTAAGAGTTTTGGGCACACCTTTTTTCATTCTACTCTTTTTCTATTCTGAGCTGAGAACCAACTGGAAGAAATTGTTTAAACCGAAAATAAACCTTGGAGACAGAAAACCGACTGAAAGCGTTTTTATCTTGGCGGGAACCACCCAAACTGTCCAATAACGCACCCCCCAAACATTGGTCATTCGACAGCTAAGTACATACGCCATCTTTCCCTAATCCATCTACCGACAGCAATATTTCCATTCCAATCCTTTTCGTTTGGCCGGCAGAAGGATTACATACATATGTACATAACATCCGTAAACGCAGTTACTAACATACGTACATAGATCAGTTGGTTCCCAAATTCCACAGTTCACTTAATTCGTTCTTTTATACATTGTACATACGTATGTGTATATCGATTTATAAATGTATGCACATAATTCAACAAGTTCCTAAATTCCACAGTTCACTTAATTCGTTCTTTTATACATGCGTATGTGCATATCGATTTATAAATACATATGTACATAATTAGACAGGTTCCAAAATTCCACATTCTACATTGTTTTCGTCATTTATAAATACATATGTACATAATTAGACAGGTTCCTAAATTCCAAATTCTACATTGTTTCGACATTTATAAATAAATATACCATACATAAATCAACAGGTGGACACCTACATATCACATACATATCAGCAATTACATATTTGGCATATGTGCAAATCAACATAACATACATATGTATGTGCATATGTATATGAAACTTTTCCATTCCATTCCATCCTCTTCCATATAGCTCATACATATTGCAGTATTTAGAAATAGCACCGTAATAGCGTATTCACACCATCTAATATCTCTACTTCTGTTGACGGTACTTAAATCGGTTCACCATCCTACATTACATTTATTAATCGGTAGTACTCTGATCGGATTACCATCTCACATTCCTACTTTTGTTGACGGTACTTAGATCGGTTCACCATCATACATAACATTTATTAATCGATAGTACTCTGATCGGATTACCATCTCACATTCCTACTTCTGTTGACGGTACTTAGATCGGTTCACCATCCTACATTACATTTATTAATCGATAGTACTCAGATCGGATTACCATCTCACATTCCTACTTCTGTTGACGGTACTTAGATCGGTTCACCATCCTACGTACAATTTTTTAATTGAAATCCTAATCAATTTTTGACGGTACTTAGATCAGATAATATTATCAGCATATCCTTGCGATCTCTTTAAAACAATAACAGTGACTAAATTGATCACCCATACTTTATCATGTTCTTTTTTGGAAATTCCTGGTCTCTGTTTGTTTGAAACTTCCGCAAATTCTCTCAGTTTGTTTGTTTTTCTGCTCCGCGCTAAAGAACTATAATGATGTCGGAAGCCGCGAGTGGACAGCAGCTAACTTCTAAAGATGCTGGTCAGAAGCAAGAAGGGAATCAGTTAGCGCCCTCAAAAGATGGAGTCCCAAAGAGGGATCCGAGCCCGAGAGACACAGGGGACGGACCCTCAGGGAATTTACGATCAAGAACCAAAGCCCCCTTGGAAATTGCTATGCTCGAGTTCATAGCAACTAGCGACCGTCTTAGTAAATTCGAAAGTCTAATTTTTGCGATATCCACGTCCGATCCCACTTCCTTTACCTTAAAGATCCGTCTGGAGCAAGTCCAGTTCTTATGGGACACGGTTGAAAATGAGTTTGAAGTAGTTGCAAAAGTAGCCCTTCAAGAAGGAAGTATTGGGAATCTCCTGAATCTTTAGAACAAACATGAGCACTGTTACGGACACAGATATTTTTGACGGAGATTATCTACGCTGGCCGACATTTCGTGACTTATTTACGGCTATTTACGTGAATAATTCCCTGCTAACTCCAGTAGAAAAATTATTCCACTTAAACGCCAAAACAAACGGCGAAGCTCACGCCGTTGTGACCAAGTCGCCTCTCACCAATGTTGGTTTCCAATCCGCATGGTCGGCACTTCAAGATCGCTTTGAAAACAAGCGACTCTAAGTAAACAGTCAACTTAAAATTCTGTTCAGTCTTGCAACAATACCAAGTGAGTCAGGCACAGCGTTAAAGAGCCTGCAAAGCACGGTTCAAGGGTGTTTGATAGCCCTTGAACATTCACAGGTCTCTACGGAGAATTGGGATTGCCTGTTAAGTTTTATGTGCTCATTCAAGTTGCCGAAGATCACTCTCTCATTATGGGAGCTATCTTTGGACAATAAATCAGAAATTCCAGTTCGGGAGGAAATGAACTCTTTTCTCGAAGAGAGATGTCGCACTTTAGTGGAGATCGAAGATGTTCGACCCTCTATTTCCGTTCTGCCACAGTCGAGGGACCACAGGAGTGCCCTGCCGCGAAGAGTAAATTCATTTGAGACTCAAGTCGGACCACGGGCACGCTCCTGTGACCTCTGCACCAAAGAACCACATCCTGTTCGGCTTTGCCATCGATTCCTCCAGATGAGTCAGCCACAAAGAACATCTTACATCAAGCAGAAGCGATTGTGCCTTAATTGCTTTGCTAAAGGGCATAATCTCCGGGAGTACACAAGCAGACATAACATAACGTTGTTCCATAAAGACAATCCGTCTAATTCAGTCAGCGCAGCGCCGGTTCATGATACCGGGCACCCCATTCCTAGCACTTCAGTGCATTTTGCCTCCAATCAACAAGGTGTTCTGTTGGGTACAACAATTGTGAAAGTCTGTGACCAGGGAGAGAACTTTCCAGCGCGCGCTTTGATAGACTCAGGCTCCGAAGGCACCTTTATTTCCGAAAGGCTTGCCAAACTGATCAAACTTCCCTTTAAAACTGTGCGAACTAGAATCACAGGGCTGTACCAAGCCTGCTCAGGAGTCTCACAAAAAATGTGTCATTTTCAACTGGGCACCCCCGCAAAGCCAATGCTTAAAATCGACACAACGGCTTTAGTGCTGCCTAATTTGTCAGGGAATCTACCTACTAGCAGTATTAATCGCACCATTCTCGGGAGACTTCCAAATTTACCATTGGCGGATCCATTATTTTTGCAACCTTCTCAAGTTGATCTCCTACAAGGTGCGGATATTCTTCCGCCTGTCATCCTGTCAGGATCAAAGTCAAACTTATGCGGATCATTGTTAGGGCAGGAAACCATTTTTGGTTGGATTTTAACGGGCCCCATTCCCACTGCCACTAGCATGATCTCCTCCTTTACCACACAGATATCCATCGAATCCGAACCTACCATGGAAACGCTTCTCACAACATTTTGAGAGGTCGAGGAACTTCCTGGTAGAGCGCTGAAGGAGTCTGTGCGAAGAGAACTTCGTTCGCACAACTACCAGATCCCCTGACGGAAGGTATGTAGTATCCCTACCCTTCAAAGATGATGAACACAGCAGTTTGGGACATTCCAGATCATTCGCTCTCGCACAGTTTCTAAGGAATGACGCTCGCCTGAAAAGGGACATGGTTCTCAAAGAGACCTATGACTCAGTAATCAGAGAGTACATAGATCTAGGCCACATGAAGCCTGTGCCTCCAAATACGGATACAATAAATTTCTATCTACCCCACCACGCGGTTTTTAAACCCGAGAGTGCAACTACAAAGGTCCGTGTGGTTTTCATCGCATCTAGTCCTTCGTCAAACGGAAACAGTTTGAATGACATCCCCTATCCAGGGACAGTACTTCAGTCTGATCTCACCCTTCAAATCCTTAAGTGGCGGATTTTCAAATTTGTTTTTAATGCCGACATCACCAAGATGTATCGGAAGATTCTGCTAAGCCCCGCTCACACTCCGTTTCAGAGAATCCTATTTCGAGATGATCAAGGAAACATTACAGATTATGAGCTTCAGACCGTCACGTTTGAAGTTAATTGTGCCCCTTTCTTGGCCTTACGCACGTTAAAACAGCTGTCCGACGATGACAGAGCCCAACGTCCACGTGCATCTCATATAATATCACATTATATGTACGTCGATGATGTGCTAGCAGGAGCTCATGCAAAGGATGAAGCAGTTTTAGCCATCCAGGAGTTGCGGGCAGCCTTGAAATTTGCTGGTTTTCCTCTCCGGAAGCAGATATCAAATGAGTGAGAACTCTTGGAAGCACTTCCTTCAGATCACCTACTCTCAGGTGATTTCCTCGACACCGTAGAAGTTAGCACCACTAAAACGCTGGGAATACGGTGGAACGCCACGGTGGATAAACTCTATTTTGTCCCAATTGAGTTCACTATAAATGCGAGTTGTTCTAAACGCGAAGTCCTGTCGCAAATCGCAAGGACATTTGGTTAGCTAGTAATGGCTGGGATGAGCTTCTTCCCGGTGAACTACTGCAGCGTTGGCATGGTTTCCTTCGCAGCCATCGTTCCATCTACAAAATTCGCGTCCCGCGTTGGATACAATTCAGACCGGGGGCAGAAGTCCAAATCCATGGTTTCTGTGACGCCTCCCAAAAGGCATATGGTGCAGCGATATATGTTCGCATCCAGCGTGATGGCAGAATTTCCTCAAATCTTCTCGCTGCAAAAACTAAAGTCGGCCCGGTCAAAACTGTTTCGCTCCCGCGTCTAGAGCTGTGTGGCGCCGTCCTTCTTGCAGACTTGTGGAATGCAATTCTTCCTCACATTCCGTTCGGCAGTGTAGAGTCCTTTCTGTGGACTGATTCCACTATTGTGTTGGCTTGGTTGAACAAGCCACCTTGCCAATGGACTACCTTCGTGGCAAATCGAGTGACTAAAATCACTTCAAATACAGGCATCAGCCAATGGTTACATGTGCGTTCGGAGCACAACCCGGCAGATCTGGCCAGTCGTGGAGTAGCGGCTGAAGAGCTAGGTAGTAGTGAGCTATGGTGGCACGGCCTGTCATGGCTGACGCAGCCACAAAACTCCTGGCCCGTGTCTTCTGAGGTAGAGTCGGATCTCGACATTGAAAGAAGACCTGTACGGTGCCACTTAGCGTGCTCAGTTTGGGACCTACTGGATCGCTTCTCCGATTTCAATCGCATGCTGCAAGTTTTAGCTTTTGTGCAGCGGTTCATCAACCGCTGCAGACAAATTTCCACGTCCTATCCTACTGACTTAAGTGCTAAAGAGCTGGCAGAGATTCAACTCGTGCTCATCAGACAGACACAACGTGCCGACTATCCTGAGGAATATAAACTCCTCCAATCCAAGAAACAGCTTCCTGCGTCCAGTTGTATCCTCAAACTCAATCCCTTCCTAGACTCAGAGGGCGTCATGAGATCATGAGGTCGTTTGACGGCATCTGAATCGTTATCCTATGATGAACGTCATCCTATCCTGTTGGCGTATCACTTCAAGTTCTCCGAGATCCTGGTGTTTTTCACGCACCGTATTTCTCTACACGGAGGTAGTCAGCTGATGATTCGTCTTATCCGGACGAGATTTTGGATTCCGAAGCTGCGGAACCTCACCAAACGAGTGACCACGACCTGTAAGGTGTGTCTCGTTCACCGGAAAAAAGTGCAAGAGCAACTGATGGGTAGATTACCTAAGCCCAGAAGCACATTTTCACGACCCTTCACGCATACAGGGCTCGACTTTGCTGGACCGTTCGATGTAAAGAGTTACACAGGTCGCGCGTGCCGAATTACCAAAGGCTATGTGTGCGTCTTCGTATGCTTTAGTACAAAGACCATCCATTTATTTATTTATTTATTATTTTTTTTTTCTCGCGCGAGTCCCACGCCGACCTCCCGCCCAACCGACCGAGGCGCGCAGCCGCGTGACGTACAGCACGAAACGCGTACTAGAAAGACTCAAGAGAAGGAAAAAATAAAAAAAGGGACGAGGAAAAATTAAGATACACTACGGGCTAGTACTACAAGCAATACAGTTTTTAATTTTTGAAGGCTTTCAATGCCTTCAATACTACTAAAGAGACAATTGTAATCAGTACATAAAACCCTAAAGGGTTCATGCACTTCAAACTCACGCCTACAGTGGTTAACTACTAATGGTATAAAAGTTCTAGATGAAAGGCGGGGAACATGGAAATTGAGCTGGCCTAGCAAGTAGGGGTTCTCCACATCACCGTTAATAAGTTTATGTAAAAAGACGACGCCAAGCATCGTCCTACGGTTAGCTAAAAAAGGTAGATTAAGTAGGAGAAATCTACTATAGTAAGACGGTAATCTAAGGTTGGCATCCCAGGGTAGGCCACGGAGGGCGAAAAGCAAAAAGTTCTTTTGGACAGATTCAATGCGGCTACTATGGATTCCAAATTGAGGACTCCAGACGCGCGAACCATACTCCAATATAGGGCGAACCAACAAAGTAAAGATAGTCTTCGTTACATAAGGAGAATTGAATTCCTTCGCCCACCTCTTAAAGAATCCCAGCATGCCTCTGGCTTTGTTAACCATACAAGAGATATGTTCAGTGAACGTAAGTTTAGGATCCAGGCGGACACCCAGATCATCAACAATAGTAATTCTTTCCAAAGAGCAGTCGTTAAGCATATAGATTGCAAGCAGGGGAGTAACACGTGAAAATGTCATAAGTTTGCATTTTGAGCTGTTGAGATGTAGATCGTTGGCATGACACCATGCTTGGAAGTTATCAAGATCCGATTGTAGGTCTGATTGGCGAGAACTGTCCCTATACTGCAAGCAAAGTTTAACGTCATCAGCGTACATAAATACTTTGGATTTGGTTAGAACCTGCGGCAAATCATTGATAAACAATGTGAATAGCAGTGGTCCAAGGTGGNCGGAGGGCGAAAAGCAAAAAGTTCTTTTGGACAGATTCAATGCGGCTACTATGGACTCCAAATTGAGGACTCCAGACGCGCGAACCATACTCCAATATAGGGCGAACCAACGAAGTAAAGATAGTCTTCGCTACATAAGGAGAATTGAATTCCTTCGCCCACCTTTTAATGAATCCCAGCATGCCTCTGGCTTGTTAACAATAAAAAAACTAAAGTTCAGTGAACGAAAGTTTAGGATCCAGGCGGACACCCAAATCATCAACAATAGTAATTCTTTCCAAAGAGCAGTCGTTAAGCATATTGGTTGCTCGACATCGCCCTTCGGCTCTGGAGTCTTCTCCCTCTTGTCCGTGCTCGAGGACCTGCGTCGCTCCGTCCTACGATGGAGATGTAGCAGGGTATGATGGGCCTCTCCACATATGCGGCAGCGACACTCACTACGGCACGACCCTTCTGAGTGTT
>VNJN01002651.1:0-34751 GCA_008042485.1 Drosophila mayri | reverse complement strand
TGCAAATGAGTGATTATTAAAGATTCAGTTTAATTGTTTTGGTTTTAAGTTTTCGTACATATGTAATTTATAGAATTTAAACTGATTTAAAATCGGAATCATTTTTTATTTTTGTAAAAAATTTTGATGCGACATTTTCGCCAAGCCGCATGAAAAAAATAAGAGCCTACACACTCACATTTCACCTAAAAAATGCAATAGGCTCAAGAGTTGGACGCTGTTGGTCATCATTTTGAATATTTTCACACCACAGGGACTGACATACAAGGACTGAATACGATTAAATAAAGTTAGTAATAGTCCTATAAACTTAGTGAACAGCTTAAAAGAAATTTTTCCAAAAGCCACTTACAAAATGCACACTTTTTGGCTACATATAGAAATACAGGTCACGAACATCCAATTTATATTTACATACCTTACTTTTAAAGAAACAAAAGTTATTATTATTATTAAACAAAGATATCTCTCTCTTTTTAATACTTAAACACGGACTACAAACAGCCTTAAATCTTTCCATGCGCTCTTGCTGAAAATAGATTGTTTCAAAGCTCATATCTGATCGAGGATGCGCTAAATAAGCCATTCAAAAGCTTTTTTGAGCTTGTCAAAATGCTACCAATTAAATTAAATCAAAATTGATCCTATTTTCAAAAGTTGAAAATCGACTACATTTGTCAAAATTAACTATGAATAGAAAGATCTCAACGGTCTCTTTTCAATTTTCTCAGGATCCTAAACAGTTTATAATATTGTTAGCACAAAAGGTAAGCATTCCTCGCATTTTTTTAAAAATACAACTGTAAATGATGAACAGATCTAGTTATCAATATTTCAAACGTCTACGACCCCACCAACGACGACTACGCCCCTCAGGAGCGCTCATCCCGGTCTCCAGAAGGGAAGAACCACGACCACACATTTATCGGTGGCCCTGAACAACGGACAGCAAAATGGGAGCCGGGATCACTGGCAACATCACCGGCAACATTGTCAGCAGCATCACCGGCAACATCAACGCCAGCATCTGGCAAGAACAGCGCCAAAAGCTAGCAACAGCGAGAGGGCAGGGCGTAGACGGGCAGCGCCGCATCCAAAGGATACGAACGCCGGATTTCGCAATCTCCAGACGCGGAAGCGGCCATTCACCAATCGGCAGAGGGGCAAAGACTGAAAAAGCCGCGAAAGCATCGACCGAACTAAGTCGCGGCTAGGGCACAAAATTGGAGCACAGACAGTCTTGTGACAACCAGCGAAAAGTATAGTAATGTTTCAGAGAACCAAAGAATAGCGAGTGACAAGCAACACCATCGAGTAGAAACAACAGCATCGAGGAAAAGGACATCGCATCGAGGAGGGAGAAAAACCACGACCAAGAGGGTCCTAACCGCGGTAGCAGACAACAGTCGGTGAGCGCGACGAGGCCGAATACAATCATAACGGAGTGTGCGAGGAAGGAGAAGGTGTGTACGAAGATATATAGACCAGACAACACAATAAAAAGAATAAAACGAAAAATATGTTAAATAGTGAAACCCCGATCCGCGCAGTTTATACCGGTTCGCCGCTGCGCCCCTCCTCTCTAAACTGCTGCCGTTGGAATTATTCTAGACACCGATCCGGACGGGACGGGAACAGGATTGCCACGCCCCTGGAGCAATTCCGGGCGTAGGCGTGGGCGGCTGCTTTTGGAAATATTCTAAGCCGACAGCTCAGTCTCAGCGGATCTTCAACGTGGTAAGCCAGTTTATTTATCAGGTATTTAAAGATCTGCCCGAAGTTCTGACTAAGTCCAAAATACTTACATATATACGCGGATTGCGTCAAGCATTGTGTGCAATGGAAGGACGTTGCTTGCCACTCTGATTTACAAACGGATCTATATAATTTACATATATGGTGCCGCGTAAACCTACTAAACTTAAATGCTACTAATACGATTAACTGATGGTCTTTGGAAAGAATTAATTCAGTTGATAACATGGGCGTCCGTGTTGATCCCAATCTTGACTTTATCGATCATATTTCGTGCATGGTAAATAAAGCCAGGAGTATTCTGGGATATATTAAATGGTGGTCGAAAGGATTCGATGACCCTTACGTTACTAAAACTTTATATACTTCATTAATTCGTCCTATCTTAGAATATGGATCTACAGTAAACGCATTGAATCGGTTCAATAGAACTTTTTCAATTTTGTTTAACGCTGTTTAATATGGTATGCTGAAAGCAGCATTTTGTATTATGGATATTTTGATATTTTAAAAACACACTGGAGCCATATGCACTTGACCTCCTTGTTAAGTTCATTAAGGGTCATACAGATGTGGCAAGATTGTATACTACAATGCTTCCCATAATTACCTGGGACTAACCTTAGATAAGTGGGTCACGTTGCAACGCCACATTACTGACGTTATCAAGCGGATCAAAGCCAAAGCCAGCAGTTGGGTTTGGCATTTAAACCCAAGAAACAAGTTTCGCTAACAAACAAAGCAAACAAAGATAGGGCCTACAGGTTTGAGGAATAGCTTTTAAATCAAACCTCAGTAAAATCCATGGGTTACATTAAAAAATACTACGAACGCTTACTGGTGTAGAGTGGTACATTCGGAACTGCGATATTAAAAAAAAAGATTTTCGTATTCCTATGGTTCGGAATGTAACAACCTCAAGATACAGCTTACCTGAGCAAGCTGGTTGGTCATTTAAACCGACTGGCGCAGATGTTACTGAAATGCATAAGAAGACGTTGGTGAAAAACTATCCTATAAACCTACCGAACCGATATTTATCATCATTATATAATAATGAAATGTAACAATTAACAAAAACAAATACATGTGAGAGCGTAGCACATATCAAAATTCCATTTGCTCTGCTCTCATCTTGCGCTTAAATTTTTACTAACTAATCTCCAGAGCATTTTCTAAAATTTTCTGCTGTAGCATTTGGCCGTAGCTAACAAGTCAAAAAACTCGGCGCAGAGCATAGCACAAAGTTTTAAACTTTATTACTACGACTCTGCTACTGCTCTCGTCAAAGTGCAACAGCAACAGCAATATGAAAACAAAATACTACGGGAGCAGCGTAGCTTTTAAAACCCTGTAAACTACACACTAAAAATAAATTAAAATATAAAATAATTAAAATAATAATACAATTTCGCGATAAAAAAGTAAATGTAAACCGACCGCCCAATTTTTACTTTTTTGATACTGGGTCCGTCTATCCTGGCCCAAGGTCCAACTCCACAGCATACGTCTGCTCGTGGTGAAAGCCGAAAACCAACTCCCCTATCGGGTCAGCGGAGGGAGGCTACGGGCCCCTCGGATGCCGATCTCCCTCGTCGTTCCTCGTAGCTTCGTGTCTCTTCCGAGTGCTTTTCCATTATCAGATGCCTTGCACTTCTGTTTGTCGCCTCTGCGTCGAATGTTTGACGTTGGAGTTGCGTGGTTGCCGTAGAAGGCGTTTGCCTCTGCTGGCGGTGATGTCGTCGGCTGCGTTGAACATGTTTAATGTTGGAGTTGCGTGGTTGCCTCAAAAGGCGGTGGCCTCGGCAGGCGGTGATGTCGTCGGCTGCGTTAAACATGTTTGATGTTGGAGTTGCGTGGTTGCCGTAGAAAGCGGTTGCCTCGGTTGGCGGTGATGTCGTCGGCGGCGTCGTCGTGACCGGCCGGTGTTGCGGCCGGTCGAGATGTTGTTGATGGTCCCCCCCCTTAACCCTATATTGCCCTTCGTGAGACTTTCCCTTGTCGCCCTCCTTACAACTAACTTAGAGCTAATATGTACAACTTAACCTACTTCTAGATATATGCTTAATACTACAAAAGATAGAATTATAAGAAATATATATATATATAGAAAAAATAGAAAAGAAATGGGCGGAGCCCAGTGGGTTCCTCACACCCCATCCATACCTCGGGGAGGGGGATGAGGGGTGATGCGCACCCGCGTGCTGCGATTCCGGAACTCGAGGGATATCATATTCCCTTAGAATTCCCAACCTTCGGGTACGGGGACCAACAGGTCCCACTGGGCCTCCACGATCCGGCCGTCCTCCTCAGCCACTAGGTCGTCGACGGCGGCGAGTCCAAATTCGTCGTCCGACGACTTCTCGGGCTCTCCGGCCGGTTCCAGGGCGGGGCGGCAGCGGTTGTCGGCGTCCCGCCACCGCGCCTGCTCGTGCTGGCGCCTGAAACGCCATCGCCACTCGTCGGTGGAGGGTAGTGGCTGCACCCGCTGTACCGGCCGGTTCTGCGTGGTGGTGCGTCCGCAGAAGACCGCGGACCTTGAGTCCGGTGTGGGCGGCCGAGCGGCCGTCAGGGCGGCTATGTGCTCCTTGAGCGCGGCCCTGGTGGCCGCCCGCTTCCGAGAGGCGGCGATGGTTGTCGACCCCTCTGCCGGTGCCAGCGTCGCTGCTTCGGCGACCGGTGTTGTTGGTGCTGCTGCCGGTGTCGTGGCGGCTGCTGCGGCGACCGGTGTTGCTGGTGCTGCTGCCGTTGCCGGCGTCACTGCTTTTGGGGCGGCCGGCACCGCTGGCGTGGTCCGGGCCCTCCCCCTCCTCCCCGCAGCTCAAGAGGATTATCTCATCCTCGGAAATATCTTCGTACAGCGGGGGGGGGGGGGGGGGGGGGGAGGGGGGCGACTACGGCGAGAGCCGGGGGCTCGGTGGCCAGGCGGAGCACCTCCTCAGCTTGGAGCTCCCCGCCGTCCTCTTCCAGCGCTGCCAGCATTTCCTCTACGGTCAGGTCCCCACACCAGATTGGATTGATGGCGGGGGAGCCAGGCCCTAGAGTCCGGCCTTTGGGCCTCGGAGGCGTCCGTTGCTCCCTGGTGGGTAGGGGGGCCCCGTTGCGTACGATAGAGGGCGGGGGATTGCCCATGATCTGCCGGTTTTCTGCCATGACAATTTGCGTGCTCCGCTGTCGCTTGCTCGGCTGCTGTTTGCTTCGCTGCTGTTTGCCTTGCTGCTGCTGCTGACTCCGTCGTTGTTGTTGACTTCGTCGTTGCTGTTGCCTTCGTCGTTGTTGCTGTCGCTGGCCCTGTTGTCGTCGGTGGCTCCGTGATAAGGCTTCAAGAAACTGATGCTGGCGGTGCGCCGCTTGCGCGTGGACGATGTTCAGTGATAGAAACTTTCCCACTCGATAAGGCCCATCGTACTTCGCCGAGAGCTTGGCAGTGAAACCTTCGGCTGCGTTGGACAACGCATGCCGTCGTACAAGTACTAGAGCGCCCAGTGTCAGTCTCCAGTCGCGTCGCCGCAGGTTGTAGTGTCTTCCTTGTTCGGCTGTGGCCCGATCGGCGTTATCCCTTGCGATTTTGAATATATCGTGGAGCTGCCGACTGCGCTCTTCAGGCGGGAGCTGAGCGGTTCCTCGGCCTAGCGTTACTTCGTCGTATAGGTTGTTCGGCAGCCGTGGTTCGCGTCCTTGTATCAAGAAGGCGGGGCTGAACCCTGTGGTGTCTGAGACGCTGCTATTTACTGCCAGCGAGATCTCGGGCATTAACTGATCCCATGTGGACTGGGGCCCTTCTCCCAGATACTGGGCAATCATTGTTTTGACCGTTCTATTTGCCCTTTTCGTCGGGTTCTGGCGAGGTGTGTTTGGAGCGGTGAACTGGAGCTCCATACCCAGCGCTTTGCAAAGTCCTTGGAACGATCTACTTGTGAACTGAGTCCCGTTGTCACAAACTAGAGTTCTGGGGATTCCGAAACGACTGAGTAAGCGTTCCCGAAACGCCCGCTCGAGATAGGGCACCGTGGCTCGTCGCAAAGGTATCAGCTCGATTCATTTGCTAAACGAATCCAGCAACACAAGTAGTATCGTGTTCCCTTGCATGGATCGTGGCAAGGGTCCGACGAAATCGGCACAGAGAACTTGGAAAGATTCGTCAACCTGGCGTGTGAAGCTCGTTCTCCTGCTGGATCTGGCGGAGCATCTTGGCGATCCATTTGCAGGCATGGCCGTGGGCTTGTACTTGCCGCAGGTTGGCTAGCGGCTGGCGCGATAGTGCGTCGGTTACTAGGTTCTGGGTTCCTCGCCGATAGGTAATATCATTCTGGAATTGCTGCAATTCCAATGCCCACCGAGCGATCCTGCCCGTGGGATTGTCGATGGAGTTGAGCCACTTGAGCGAGTCGTGGTCTGTCACCACCTCGAAACGGTACCCTTCCAGATAGCATCGCATGTTGCGGATGGCCCACACGATGGCGAGGCATTCCTTTTCCGTCACGGAATAGTTTTGTTCGGCGGTGTTCAGCCGGCGGCTGGCGCGATGACCCTCTCTTGGTTCTCTATGGTTTGGGTGAGCACTACCCCTATACCATAGTCACTGGCATCGGTCTGAAGTGTGAACTTTGTGCCAAAGTCGAAACAAGCGAGGATCGGGGCTTGTGTGAGCATGGCTGCTCCTGCTTTTCGCTCCATTCACACTCTCTGACCTTCTTGAGTAGGGACGTCATGGGCTCCACTATATCGGCGAAATTTGGTACAAAGCGTCGGTACCAAGACGCGATACCCAAGCATCTACGAAGCTCCTTTAGGTTCGTCGGTGCTGTTAGTTCTCGTATGGCGGAACTCTTTTCGGGATCAGTATGGATCCCGGCCTCGCTGATCACGTGTCCGAGGTACGTGATGCTTTCGCGTTGCGAAGTCGTTCCAAGACAAGACGTTCCTTGGCAGAGGATACGCGTCAGGAATGGAGCTGTCATTCAGCTGACGGTAGTCGACGCACATCCCTACGTCTTCGTTTTTCTTAGCGGCGATAACGATCGGCGCGCTATGCGGACTCTTAGAGGGTTCGATCCTTCCGTCACGGAGCAGTTCGTCAATTTGCTTGTCTATGACGGCCCTCATGGCGGGGTTCCGCGGGTGGTAGGGCTGTTTGTTAGGCTTATCATTCCGCATGACAATGTTATGCTCGGCTATATGCGATATGCCAGCTAATTTGTCGAACTGCGAGAGCTCCCGATCGAGGAACGCGCTGATCCAAGGTTCTGGGTACTTTTCTTTACTTTGACGGGGACGCGTCCCTTCGTCCGAGTCGTAGTCGGCTTCGGCGACTCCGCAAGCAGGGTCGGGTTTTTCCGGATCCAGGAAACGGAATCGCTTTTCCACTGTACGGAACGGATTCCGTTGCACCGCCGACGGCTCGGCGTCGGGCAATGCTCCAGCCCAGCTCGGGGCAGTCGTGGTGTGGGGATCTGCATCTCCACGCGTAAGACGCGAAGGTACGACGATACGTGGTGTGATCGTTCGTTCCTCCTGTGAGGTGGTCGACCGGGGTGTTTGTGCAGCGACCTGTTCCTCCTTCGCCGAGGCAGTCGATGTTCCTGTGGGTGAAACGACCAACGGGCATTCCTGTGGGACACCCGATGGGCGCGCTCGCGGAGCTGCCTGTTGTTCCACTAGGGATGTGGTCCCAGGGGATGCTAGTGATTGACCTTGGATTGGTGTTATGGGGGTGGTTGGTGACGGCTCCTGCGGTTGGGGTGGGCGAAGTGTGATCTCAGCCCCCCCGCATCGTAAGGTGGCATTCCCATAACGTAAGAAGTCTAATCCTAAGAGCAGATCGTCTAGGACGCCAGGCATGATGAGCCGCGAGGTCGACTCGTGCCTCGCCAATATGTATGGTGATCCGCAGGGCATGGGTGACTTGTCGATGGGATCCGTCCGCAAGGCGGACGCGTGAGTGTATGGTTCGGATGTTGTCTCGGGCTCGTAGTCGGCTAGCTAGGCGCTCGCTTATGAAACTGTGCGAGGCCCCCGTATCCAGGGTGGCGGTGAATAGGTGTCCCTCCACCGTGACCCTAGCGCGGATACGGCCATCTTCATGTCGGATGAGTGGGGTTAATTCCTCTGGGGGTTCGGAGGGGTCGTCGAGTAATTCCCTGATACACGAGGTCCTTGCCCAGTCGATCGTTCGGGTGCCGGGGTGTCCGCAATCCCAGCAGAACAGGATCCTTGGGTTGCGACACTCCGTTGCCATGTGTCCCTCCCGTCTGCAGTTGCGGCAGGCAGTCGCGACGTTGATCCGCCCTGTGGGCTGGCGTGGCTGTGGCAAAGCGCCCTGATTCGTGAGTGGGGTGCGACGCGCAACGTCGGTGGGGTTGATTCGAGGCCGAGTCTGCTGTGCCGATGGGGTAGGGGCGGTGAATTGTACCGCTGTCCGATTCCTTCCGTGGTCTGCGTTATTGGTTGGGTTTGCTCTTTGCATTCGCTCTCCGCGGCCTCGTACGTCTTCGTAGCTGACTACTTGTTGTGTCAGTTCCGCCAAAGTCCGGAAGTCCTGTCTGCGAGTAAACATTTGAGCTTCCAGAAGCATGTTCTCGTATATGCGTTCCAGTTCCTGCTCCGAAGTGAAACCAGCACGTTGCATTTGCAACCGTAGGTCGACAATGTATTCCTTGAATGGCTCGTTGGCCCGTTGGAGGTGTGCCCGGATAGTGTCATCCAGTCGTTGATAGTATCGTGGCGGGAGAAAGAACTCGAGGAATTCCCGGCGCCCCTCGATCCAAGCACGACCTTCCCAGTCAGGAGCACAATGAGTGCTTGGGACAAGTGGTTCCGATCGATGTGGTACGTTTCCCCCCGCTCTTCTAGGAGTTCAATGAAGCTGAGTGCATCGGTGCTCCCGTTGAACGTCAGGCCCCATTTGGCGACCTTGTCTACCAAGAGAGAGCTGGCGTTCATGTTGAGGGTAGTGTTTGTGGAGCGTGAAGTGTTTTCCGACTTCCGGGTCGAGGGTGAAATGCTTTGCATGGTCGGGATCGTTAGAGTTTGGCTCCCACCCGGTCCTTCTAGTTCCGTTGGCAGAGGTGACACCGGTTTAGTTTCTCCAGTAGATGTATTTCCGTACCGGAGCTCTAGGTCGGCCAGACGGTTGCGCACTTCGACGGTATGCTCCGGCTGCCTTGCGAAAGCGTACAGTCGGGATCGTTGTTCCTCGACCGTTCCACTCTCTTCGAACCCCAGCTCCCGAAGTATGGCTTCCAGCTCATGCTTCTTTCTGTATGATATCCAGGATACTCTCATTGTTCACTTGAGGCTCGGGCTGGTTACGGAAATATCCTTAAGAATATCCTTTCGCGACGATGACTGACTGTTTTTTGTTGCGGTGGTCCTTAAGGATCCTTCGCTTATCCTTGAGGATAATAAGCTGGCTTGATGAGGTGATCCTTGAGGATCCTTGGCTTATCCTTGAGGATAATAAGCTGTCTTGGTCCTTGAGGATCCTTGATCGCTTATCCTTGAGGATATTGAGCTGGTTTGATGATAGGATCCTTGAGGATCCTTTATGGTTGTCCTTGACGATTACTTGTCCGCGGAGGATTGCTTTGTCGATGTGACTCGTTGGGGGGTCTTGTCGAGATTGTTCTTCCTGCAGGCTGTAGTCCGCCTTATATACTGTCGGAGCGGTCTCGGTCCTCCTCTGCGGCAGAGGGAGCTCGGGGCGTGGGAGTGAGAGGCAACTACCCTAGCGGCGTCGCCGTTCGTTTCCCTAATCTCCTCTATCGTCTTCGTTCGTCTTGGATGCTTTCGCCAAACTTCGTATTCGACTTATCTCTTGCCTGTTTGGACTTCGTGTCCCTATGTATTCTTGCCTAAGCTTCGTGTCGTGTGCGCCGACGTTTGGACTTCGTGTCCCTATGAATTCTTGCCTATGTTTCGTGTCGTGTGCGACGACAGGTTGGAGCCACATGCTCCGATCATGCTCGTGATTTTGTTTCGTGTCGTGTGCGACGACAATGTTGAGACTTCGTGTCCCGAACGTACATCCCGCTGTTGTTTTGACGAGACTGTACCTCCTAATACGCCTTAAAAAAGGTGAGCACGAACGGCGTTTTGACTGTTTTCGTCCCTAACCTACCTTTTCGACTCCTAACGCTGCCTAAAGCGTGGGGCTTTAATCCACGGGATTTTCTATGTCCTTTTGATCCTGCAGATCCTGCCTAGTCCCTGCTCGGGCGCCATTCTGTAAATATGATTTTCTACGGCTGGGATAGATACTCGTCGGTCCCAGGATCCTCCACAGAAACATTTATATGTTTACACGGACAGGCAGGTACTTCGGCCGGGGCCGAATTTTAGGCAAGAAGAGGGGGGAAAAGGCGGGGCTGTCACGAATCGGAGTTCGGGAGCAGGTAGGGGGGGGTCACCTTCGGTAGACGGGTCCCCGAGACCGGGGAGCAACGCTGTCGTCAGGCGAGGATGGCCTTCGGCCGGAGTCGGGCGGGGATGGCCTTCGGCCGGCGTGTCCCCGAGCCGGGGGAGCCTTGTAGGTACCGAGAGCCTTATTAGGTTTAAGAGGTAACCGGAGGAATTATGACCATGGATAAGATTATGTATGAACATTACACCATATCAGGTCCGACGGTCCTTGAGCGAAGGCAGGCCCAAAAGCTGCCGTAAGTAAATAAGAAGGTAGACGATGATGTGGATCCCAGTTTAAGCCATGAATTTTTTCATTTCATGCATTTTTTCGGAAAAAATATCCCAAAATTCTGATGGCCAAATTTTGATGCCGGATGCCGACAGTAGAATACCCTGTATCATTACAACGCGCGTGCCAAAATTATATGAAAGAAAGAGATAAGACAAAAAACGGAAAGAAATGTACATATAATGCAAATGTCTTCCACTTTAAGAGCAAGGTCGACAGATCAGTGGGTAAAACTACATATATGTTTTGTGTGTAAGCCAATGGTTCGAGTTCGATTCCCGCCGCAAGGAGTAACCTATTTTTTTTAGATTAAAAAAATTAGAAGGCTGTGTGAACAGTTTGTGAAAGTGTGAACATAACCAATGTATAATGAAGGTTTTGATTTATTTGGAGCCCTCTGCCTAGGCTGCTCTTGTGTATAAAGTAATAAGCCTATATCTCCGCTATTTATGGCACGATCGCAATGAAATTTAGGCACTATGTGTATTGTGGTAAAATACATACAATATGGTACACACACCTTCATAAATTTGGGAGATATATGGTTTTTTTCAAATAGCTCCACCAAAAAGAGGAGCAGCAAAAATTTAAAACAAACTCGATCTGCGTGCAAACATAAGAAGACTAAATCCCAAGTTTGGTGTATTTAGCTCTTATAGTCTCTGAGATCTAGGCGTTCATACAGACAGACGGACATTGCTATATCGACACCTTTAGTGGTCCTGATCAATATTTAGATGTGGGTGTGACACGCCTCCTTCTGCCTATTACAGAAAATTGCACTCGCACAAAACTATAATACCTTTGTACCTTTGGTACAGGGTATAAAAAATTTTAATGGCCTGGTTCAAGAGCTACAGAATGTTGCAGTCTAGGGGGTGGAGGTTTGGGTTGGTGTGGGGTTGCCATGTTTATGTGTGTTCACGCTTAACACTCCCATTCCCGAATTAAAATGGGGTGGCTTGGGTAGACATATAAGCTAAAATTGGCCCCAATATCAACTAAAACAAATTTCAATGTCCTGGTTTAAGACCTACAGGATGTTGCGTATATGCAACATTGGGCATTTGTGTTATATATTTAAAGTCAGACTTAAAGATAGAGGCTCATAAATACAATGTTGCCATATGCAACAGCGGGAATGAGATGGTTAACCGCTGCTAATTGACACAGAGAGAGAAAGGGAAGAGAGAGATAGTTCAAGTGAGTTAGAGCAGGAAAGCCTTTAACGCTTTTTGCAATGACGATTTTTCTCATTTTACACCCCATACATTTTATGCATGATCGTAAAAAACTTCGTTTAAAAAAAAACACAATAAAGCTCGAAAAAGTTATATGTCGTTATGCCGTTTATTTTACCTGAAGTGTCTTTCCCAGGCCCATGCAATGAGCCAATATGCAACCCGATCCTGACTTCTTATTATTCTGTTCTATGCCACCATAACATGAATCGTACATAAATTTAACACCGTCTCTTTGATGCGTCTTTAATTGCTCCACAATTTCTCTAGCAACTACAACAAAAGTTTTGGTGTTTTCAATGTAATCAAGAACTAAATCCTTTTTATTACTAAATGTAGTGCTGTTTTTCAGGGCTTTTAAAAGATCAGATTTTTTTTTTTCCAATCTTCGAATTCTTTCACTTTCATTCTTCTGTGCAGCTCGTGTCTCAATAGCCAGTTGATCGATTCGAAGCATCGGTTTTATAAACCTTGATTGTTTAACTTCATCTTCAATATATGAATCATTACTTTCGGAACTGAGTATGATTGATGGTGGGTGTTTTAGTTCAAAATCAGAGTATATCTTTGAAGTTTTCAGACTAACCATAGTTTTGAAGGAATCATTTGTTTCTATTTCTTTGATTGCATTTTTGCTGTTTTGAACAGAACTAGACAGATTGTTATCAGATTCAAAAACATTAAGAAACTTATCAACAATATTTGTCATAAAATCATCATCATTATCGGATGCAGAATCTTTTGAATTTTCGTAGTCGCTTTGATTTGATAACCCAGAGTCACTATTTGAGTCGTTTAGGAGTTGCTGCTTAATTTGAGCATTGTAGAGTGACATAAATTCGACCTCCGATATCATATTATTTCCATTCTAGAATTGAATAATTCGTATAAGCTTTAATAATTAGTGTGCCAATATTGTTTAGAATATTTTCGAATCTAGAACACAACTTACAGCAAATATCGAACTCCCATTTGTATCCAATTCATCTTGTAAGACAGGGACTGATATAAACTTACTTCTCTCCAACGATTTATCGAAAATCTTCTCTTTGGGCTGAATAACAGTTTTTTTCCGTTTAGGTATACTTAGCATGTTTAAATTTATCAATCTGAAATTGAAAAATGAGTGTCACTGATCAGTAAAATTAATCATAATTAGGTTTTATGCACAGAAGCAAAGAGAGCTCTAAAAGATGCGTGTGAAATTTGTTTGAATTAATTAAATACAGATGAGCTATACCCTTAAGATTAGAATTAAGTCATGAAATAACAATAAATCAATAGAAACAAGAAAAGTAGCTAACTACGTCTCACCGAAGTTTATACACCCTTGCAGTATTTTAACAAAAAATTAACACCGAAATTCTGGTATAATAATTAGTTGCCAAATCTCAGATCTCCAATTTGATGAAAATGGTTTGAAATTGGTTTGGTTTCTTGAATGTTCCGATTTTCATGAAATTCTAAAATAATATAAGATGGCCAAATTTGGTTAAAATATCTTGAAAACTGACATAGTTATAATTTTTTTTTCGAAAAATCTTCCGATCGTTCTTATGACAGCTATACATAGACAGCTACATAGACGTCCGATCCGTCCCGTTCCAACATATGTAGGAGTGAGAGTATATAGAAGACTAACTACAAAGTTTCATTCAGATAGCTTTTAAAACTCAGAGACTAGTTCGCGTATAATCGGACAGACGGACGGACATGCGGACACGGCTAGATCGTCTCGGCTATTGATCCTGATCAAGAATATATATATGTTATAGGGTCGGAGATGTCTCCTTCACTGCGTTGCAAACTTCTGACTGTAATTATAATACCCTGCAAGGGTATAAATATTAAGGGAAGCTAACTTCTACTTGCCGAAGTTTGCACACCCTTGCAAAATGTAATTGAATCAGAAATTTAAAACGAAATTCTTGAATAGTAAAAACGAAATTCTGGAAAAAAGAGAATGGCCAAATCTTAAATTAGATGAAAATATGTTGAAATCAGCGAAGATAAGTATTTTTTAATTATTATTCCGATTGTTCTAATAGCGCTATATGATATACTTTTCCGAAAACAATAGACTTGGAACAGTTGTGTATCAGCCATAATCAACACCAGAGATTTACATTAGTCCACCGCAACTACAAGTATTCCGTACTCACACAATGTATTTTGTAAACTCGCGTATCAAAAAATAATGTAGTATTTTTTTTACTCGTTTCTTTTGTACGTCCTACGGTCGATAGGGGGCCCAAAGTGCGAAAAGTCATGGCCGCGCTGTCCATCGGTAGCATCGACACTTAGTAGTGAACCGGCAGAAAAATCAGACGTCTGCGAGGAAGTGTGAAATATACGGAAACCAACCCCGCAAACAGTAGTAGGCAACCACCGCGAGTGAGAACGAGATCATCGAGGAAAAACAACTCGGACGTCGACGGTCGGAGCAAAACCACCAGGAGAGCGGTTGAGCGCGACCTAAGGCCGAGAGAAATAGGGGTAGGCCACATTAAGTAAAGGGTGTTTGTGTGCGTGCAGGAAAAAATAGTACAATTGAGAAATGTGTCATCAATGAAATAAATACGCAATTATAAGCCCGATACAGCAGAATAGTTGTCGCTTCATGTCCCGACCTCACGTCATAGTCCCGCAACCCCCGCTTCACCCCTCCCACTGAGGTCGCCGCCATTGGAGTCATTTTATGCGCGGATCCTGGCAGGACGGGAACAGGACGCACTGCCGTTGAAGTAATTCCAGGCTATGGCAGTTGGAGTTATTCGAGGCCGCCAGCCCAGTCTCAGGGGCCCGCCGTTAGAACCATTCCAGGCGTGGTCCGGGCGGTGGCAGCTGCCGTCCAAGCCCCGACGGGCCCCACGCCGTTGGAGGAATTCCAGGCGTGGACGCGGGTGGCGGCCTGTGGACAAATTACGGGCCGTCTGGCCTGTCTAAAGGAGGGTTCCTGCTGGTGGATTCCGAGACCGAGGTTTACCCCAGGTTAAGCCGTCAGAATTTCCCCTTTACCCTCGTCGTTGCAAAACAGTCGCTCAGATGATGAATGCTGAACCTGACTTTTGGCAGCGAATTTTGATGATGAATGAGGCCCATTCACTCTATCTGGCGGCGTCAGCAAGCACAATTTCCGCATTTGGGGGATGGAGAATTCTCATTCATGAAATGTCATTACATCAAAAAGTGACCGTTTGGCCGGCGTTTGCGCCAAAACCATCATTGGGCCATATTTCTTCCGTCGGTATAAATCGTCGATGGAAATCGCTTTCGGGGATGTTGTCGCAAATTGTGTTCTCGAAAATGTGTGAAAAAAGTTTGAACGACATTTGGCTTCAACGGGACGGTGCTCCATGCCACACTGCCAATCAAACAATGACCCTATTGAAAAGAAACTTCCCCGGGCATTTGAAGTCAATATATGGCGGTATAGACTGGCCGCCGCGTTCACCGCCACCAGACTTTCTTTTATTTGAAGGGGAAGTTAACGTCTGTAATCCTTAGACTATCAACGACTTTAGCCAGCATTGCTCCAGCCGAAATGGCTGCCATAGCGAAAATCATAACTTTCGAACCAAATAAGGTAATCGAATAATTTAGTGGGCAATGTGCCACGCCCACCCATTCGCTCATTTATAGGGTATCAAAGTAAAAAAATCGAATTTTCTCTTTGAAAACGATTAAAAAAAAAAATTATTTTATTTTTTAGCTTTATTTTTATTGATTTGCTCAAATGAAAATATTAAAAAAATTTTTTAAATATTTTACAAATTGTTATTTTTTCGATTTTTTTTATTTTTTGACTTTTTTCTAACATTTTGACTAACAATAAACCTATATTTAGGGAATTTCTAATAGCTGAAGCATTTCTGGACTAGAAACATTTGATTCTTCATCCTTTCGCGTCTTAAACAAAAAAATCAACAATGCAAAGGCTTTTATGCGCTATGGGTACCCCTGAAGCGTTTTCAGCCATATTTCGTGTTTTTTGACCCTTAATTATTTCATTAGATTTGCTGCCAAAGGTGGAGTAACAGCTCAACGCAGAATTTCTAAATGGATTCTGGTTCAGAAGAGATTCACGGAACAGACCAATATAGAGTAGTTGAGTGCTCTGTAGTGCTTCAAAAGTTCTAGACTACTTTAGGCAGAAAAAGGTGTAAAAAATGGACACACAAGCCAAACACAAACTGCCGTTTTTTTTGTGTAATTTAAAGTTTATGAATGTATCTATATTTTAAAACCAAAATCATTCCGATTGGTTGTCTAGTTTTGTGTAATATTACCTGAAAGTCAACCAATTGCAATTGAACCGAAAATTGATTTCTCAACGGATTTGGAATCGTTGTGAAATTCTCTATCTATTAATTTAAGTTTAAATTAAGTAATAGTTTAAATTGTTTTTGCGACTATGACTTTTTGATTTTCGCAACGCTAAATGTGCGAAAGGCGCCACTGTGCGTCGTCCCATCTTCTTTCTGTACTTACAACCGAACCGCACTCGGCGACAGCGACACTACACTGTCGCCCCGCTGTAATGGTACTTCTGAAAGCGACCACATGCATACAACCAACTACAGCACACCTAGGCTGACGCAATATTACCATAAATGGTTATGGTCAATGTAATCACAGCACACTTAGATGTCGATGCAACATTACCATATATGGGTATGGTCATTGTAACAATGAAATTAATCTACTAGCAAATTCAGGTGACATTCCCAAAACAAAATACGCATACACTTATACCAACACCCACACATTATTAATGTGAGCCGACATATAGATTTATTTATTAATAATCAATCATTAAAGAATAATATTGCAGACATCATAAATATTACTTTTGTTATTCCATGTTAGCTATAAATACTGTTAAGTTTCATTAATAAAATCTCCGCGTTGAGGATATGGTGGTCATCAAGGAGGACAACCTTTCGTCCAATCACTGAAGAACAGGTGTACTCGAGGTACACAGTCCTACCGATGCCGAGTCTGCAATAGGATCCATCCGCTGAAGAAGTATCGCCGCTTTCTGCGTCTAAATGCCGAAAAGCGGTTTCGGGCGGTTTCGTGAACCTATATTGCTCCAGCTGCCTGGCCCGCGAGCACTCCGACGGAGCGTGTCGGCGAGGGCCCTGCTGCAAGACGTGTAGTCTGGATCACCACTCGCTGCTGCATATCGTGGAAAAGTCGCGCGCTCGGCGCCAGCCCCGTCAGGTGCGCTTCAGCTCTTCCTGCCACTCTCTGGCACACTTCAACTGCGTCTCGGCCTTCGTCCGCCACCCCCCGGTGCGCTTCAGCTGCTTCTCGGCCTTCGTTCGCCACTTTCCTCAAAACTCCCAAAAATCACACTTTCTATATTCGAGCGATCCATTCACAATAAGGCAAAATTTTTTACCTGGAAGGAATTAGATAACTTCCTGACAGAGCGCCATCGTACTTTGGAGGTCATTGACGATGTCAGGCCTTGTGGGTCCAAGCCATTTTCGCCGCTGGTCACTGCTCTTTTTAACATATGCCATCCAAGTTGCAGCTTTCAAACACTAGCCCTTATAGACTATGGGTCCGAGGTGACCTTTAAAACGAAACGGCTGTTCAATCTAGTCATGCTTCCATTCAAGACCATCCAAGCCTACGTTTCTGGCCTTAATCTGACCGTTTCCGAACATTCGACTACTAAATTATGCCATTTCTCCTTTCAATCGTCTTCTAGACCCGGGTTAGAATTAGAGACTGCAGCTTATGTCCTTCGCAGCCGGCAGGACCCTCATATGCCCTTATATCCAATTCCACGAGATCTTCTTAAGGAGGTACCCGAAATACCCCTGGCGAACATCAAGTTCTTTAAGAGTTCCCAAGTCGATGTTTTAATAGGAGCTCACATCGTTCATCCATTCTCCTCGGCAACTGTAAGGCCAACCATCTGCGGGTCGCTTCACGGTCAGGAGACCATTTTTGGGCGGGTCCACTGCCTCCTTCGTCCGGAATCATATTTACTCTGTGAACACAATTGTGTCCAGACGACGAGAAGAGACGATTGTGGCAAGCACGGTGTGGCGCTTCTCTTACGAGACCCCGAGCGGAAGGGTTCCGAGCTAGCGTCGTCACGATCCTTCACTCTCGGGGAATTCCTGCGAAATAAGCAGCGCCTCTCGGTGATTCAATAAACATGGTCTTAGGCCTCATGACCAAGTTTCTCCGACCACAAGGTCCGCCACCTATTATCGTCCTGAAATGTTTAAGTTAGTTGATCCCCGAATGTAGTCCATAGTTTTCCCAGCGTGATAAGAAAGACTTCTGATTTTTGGTTGATGGTTCTGATCGAATATTTTATTTTAATTAGAGCGGCTATGATGCCGCTCCAACGATCGAAATGTCTCTCATTTTGGCAATATTCTTTAAGTCTAATTAGGGGCTAAGTCTCGTAGCTGCGCTGCTCACAGGCGGCGGCAGAGAGACGGCTATATACCTATATACTTATGTATAAAGAAATGTACTTATATACGTTGCTATGCGCTCCCATGTCGAGGCGCGAGGGGTATGCATGTGCTGTCCGTTTGTTACAATTATGCCGACGCTAGCACTTCCTGAGTGAGGGCTAAGCTATAGCGAGCGGTTTATGTTTCAGCGACTTGGGTTTATGATCGGACTTTGAAATATGTAAACACTGCAACAAAGTGTTACAGTGCATACCCTCTAAGTACTTTCTGTACAGTGGGTATTAAATATACGCATACTACATTCCACATCCTGCCGTGTTCAGGCCAGAAAGCACGAACACCAAAGTGAGGGTGGTCTTCAATGCTTCTAGTCCTTCCGCAAACTTGACCATTTGAAATGACATTATGTACGCGCCCGGTCTTACAATCCGACTTGGCCATTAAAATCCTAAAGTGGCGATACTTTAGGTTCGTTGTCAATGGCGACATCGAGAAGATGTATGAGCAAAGCATACTCCGTTTCAACGTATTTCGTTCGCAATCCCGATAGGAAGATCCGCGACTACGAACTCAAAATGGTTACATTCGGAGTCAATTGTGCCCCCTAGCGATCCGTGTCCTGCAACAGCTCGCCGACGACAAAGAGTCGAGGTATCCGTAGGCAAGCCAAATTATCTCGCGAGTGCAGACTCCAATACCGATGCCCAAGTGGCGAATCGGGAGCTAAAGGTTCGGCAGGGTTCCCACTTAGGAAATGGACGGCCAATAGCAAGGCGATCTTGTCCGACATTCCGAAAGACCATCTCCTTCGTGCTGATTTCCTCGAAATCGATGTATTGAGCACGGCCAAGACACTCGGAGTGCGGTGGAAGGCGACTGATGAGTTCTTCTTTGTTGTTGACTTCCGTGTCGTCATTCACTAAGCGGGAATTCCTCTCCCAAATTGCCAAATTGTTCGATCCAGCAGCCTGGTGTGCCCCTTTCATTGTCTGGGCAAAGATGCAGAACATTTGGCTTCATGTGTTCTGTGACGCTTCACAGAAGGCGCTATTTACGTCCGTGTCGAGGTTGGGTCCACGGTAATGGTGTACTTGCTAACAGCAAAGATACGAGTGGTCGCAGTCAAAATGGTGTCGCTTACGCGGCTGGAGTTGTGCGAGGCCTTGTTGTGTTTGTCCGGTGTTTATACGGAGGATTAGATGCCTGGCAGATAGTGCATAAACTATTGCCTTTGATTGTCGCAACTAGCACTTGAAACTAGGTGGACGGTTTGGTTGGTTTGGGTGAAGGGATGAGGGTCTGAAGACACGGCGACAGCCTCTGATGCATGAATAAAAGCTCTTGGTTGAGGTAGAACTCGTACTGTCTTTATTAATGAAACTTAACAGTATATATAGGTAAAAAATGCTTATGCTAACAAATATCGTATAACAAATAAAAGTAGGTTACTGTAACTGTGGCTATGACCAAACTATAAGCGACTTGACACTTATTGCCTTATTTCATTTTCCCCGTGTCCGCATGCCATGCACCTTCGCTTGACCTGGTAATTGATACTTTATTGACGACACATGCATGTGGCTGCGACTGAAGAATTACATATATATATTCTACATATTATTGCTTATGACTAAACGGTGCCGCGACTGAACATCCGGAATGGCCACCGTCGTCCTTTTAAAAATGCCAGGGTCCGCGGTCGGTCTATACTATTTGACGGATTCGACGATTCTTCTCACGTGGTTGCAGAAGCCGATGTGTCATTGGACAACGTTCGTTCCCAACCGGGTACCCAAGATCACCCAACCCGAGGTGCAGAAATGGGTACATGTCCGCACTGAGCAGAACCTTGCAGATCTCGGTAGTCGGGGGTCGCGCTTCAGGACCTTGCGGATAGCAATCTGTGGTGACACGGTTCTGCCTGGATGCAGAGGCCTCAAGAGTGGCACACTCATGTCACTCCCGGTGACGTGACCGTGTGCATGAGTGTTCACTCTTAGCCCTCTCATACCCGACTTAAAATGGCGTGGATACAATTTTTTTGAGTAGACATATAAGTTAGAGTTGACCCCAATATCAACTGACAAAAATTTCAATTGTGTTATAAATTTAGAGTCAATTTTAAATCTTAAATGCAATGTTGCGTATATGCCACAGCGGGAATGACAGGGTTAACCGCTATTTGAAACAAAGAGAAAAAGGGAAGAGAGAATTTTTTCTCAGCCCTCTGATAAAGCACATGTTGAAATACCCCTATTCCTATACAGAAATACCATTTAGTATTTATCTACTTTAGGCGTTATATGATAACGTAGCCTTTGGTCACTCAGATTCTTTCTTCTTTCTTCTTCTTGTTCTTGAGCTAAAGTGTGGTGCTGGTGCTGCGGTAAAATAAAATATATAGTGTAGTTGAGTGCTCTGTACTGCTTCAAAAGTTCTCGACTACTTTAGGCAGAAAAATGTGTTAAAAATAGACACCTGGCAGGTAACGATTTACCTGTACAAGCCAAACCCAAACTTCAGTTTTTTTTGTTTTTGTTTTATTTACAGTTTATGGAATGTATCTATAATTTAAAACCAAAAAAAAGTCCGATTGGTTGTCTAGTTTTTGTATAATGTTACCTGAAAGTCAACCAATTGCTCCTTTTTTTTGTGTTGCAAACACGGAAATATTTTTCAACTTTGACTTATAACTTCTACAAAAATCGTTGATCCGTTTGCAAATTGTTTTCCATCGAACTCTGCAGTGGCGTTTCACCCTGACGTGGCAGCGTTCCACTCGAACATGGCGGTGTCCCGATACTAAGGGGATCCCTGGCGGCCGCTGCCTGTCCTCCACTTGCCATTGCCTTCGCCAGCTCCGACTCGAGACGTTCAATCCTTTCCATTAATGCCGCCACTACAGTCGTGGAGTCCGTAATCTGCTCCGTCGCTTCGGGCTGCAGGTTACTTGCATTCCTGGCGGCTGTTCCACTTTTCTACGGAGTCTGTGGCCGTGGTGGTCGCAGTTGCGGGAACGCCCGAGGCTTCCAGTCTAGGGCTCCGCCGGTGTGAGTGCTTGTGGGCATTATCTCACAGAGTGCGAATAAATGTTAATATCGCCGCTTGGCCGATCACGAGAATGTCTTATAACACTCAAAAAACAATCGCTACTCGTTTAGCAATAGGACAGCTGTTGAAGTGATGTGTAACGTATTGTTGGGTTTTATTCTGTAAATAACAATTGTTCTTAACCATGAAATGTAATGCTCTAGCCTACGTACAGCAGGAAGAGATTCCCCTTTCTGTGATGGTCCAAATCGGTCTGTTTGATCCACCAAAATATTGTTTACAATTTACCCGATTTAGTGTGGCCGAATAATATAAATTTAAATCCTAAATTCACAAATACTGACATCAAATCAAACATTAAACTTGACTATCGATAGCCACTAGTTCGTTCCGCGACAACTGGGTTGCAAACTTTTGACTGAAATTGTAATGCCCTGCAAGATTATAATGAACTTACACTTACACAAAATGCCATAAAAATTTGTCACGATAAATTTGGCCCTCGCTTAACACAAACTCTTTTAGCACGAACTCGGTCTCCCAGTCGGACTTCTATTCACACAGTGCGACACACCATAGAAATCTGTAAAATTTGTGCAGCGCGTATGGCTATATGTGTGATCCCCAGTTCAACAAGGCGGCAAGTGGGTTATTTAGGTACCTAAACCGAAATCTCTGAAAACTTGGTAGAAATTTATTAAAGAATTAGTAATCCAACTTTGCGTAAAGTTTATTTTGAAAAAGTGACAATAATGGAGAAGGTCAATTTGCTATACAAAATATGCTAAGGCCTTCTAAGAGTGAGGTCATTCTCAATGTGCTAGAATATTTTGAATGTAATAACATTAACATTGTAAAGACTCGAATTGTTAAAATTGTATATATTAAGTAGGTGTCTATGGAGGACACAAGCAAATTTTTGGCTGATGAATTATATCATTGCCAGGTCAAACGCGGAAGTCGTGCGTATATTTTCGAAAATTTAGCGAAAGGCAAATTACGCAACGCCATGAGCCTTAATACAAATGATATTCTTCACATAAGTGTAGTTATAAATTTCAATATTTTAATAGAAATAAATCTTGGACTTAATAACTTCCAAATATATGTATTTAGGTATGCTCTGAACCGACATGGCAAAAGTTGCCATTACTATTTCGTTCCTTATAAAAACCTAACAAAAATAACTGGAAATGAAAAATATGCAGATTCTGTTAATGATAATCAACTGGATAGCAAATAAAAATTCTTTTACTGTAATTATTATAATTACTATGTGTAGGGGGCGCTCCTGCCGCTAGCAGATTAAGAAGGAAGAGATGCAGACATATTGGGCTGATGGTAGCACAAAGAAAAATCCCACGGTGCGGAGGTAACCGGAGTCGGTACGAAGTAAGAAGTCGATAGAATATCATTTGAGGAGTATCGTGTCAAAATTTTAAGTAGTTTCAAGCAAAACAGACGGAGATAGAATTTTTTTTACTCTCAGATTCAGAATTCCGGGCGCATAGCATGTATATTTAAACGCACAAATGCTTCTCAAACTTTAAACGCATTTTACTCGAAATTTGCTCAGCAAAGTCGGTGTCGAAAAATTCTGGGAAAATACAAAACCGATCGGGTTGAAATATTGCACACACACTCTTTAATGATTTTTGCTTCCATTTTTTTTTTTTTTTTTTTTGGCCGATTTTACAGATTTTTTCAAGTCAGCTTTTCGGAGCAAAATTGATGTTGTGAATATCCAAATATCTAATAAGCACACAGTTGTTTTATTATTCAATTATTTTATATATATATAGGTAAGTTCCGTGTATCTTTCCTGAACCAGAACCAGACCAGACTTCACCTTTGGCAGATCAATGTTTGTGTTGAGACTTAGATGCCTGGCAGATAGTGCATAAACTATTGCCAGTGTTTGTCGCAACTAGCACTTGAAACTAGGTGGACGGTTTGATTGGATTTGGGTGAGGTTTGGTTGATTGAGTTGAGTTGAGTTGAGGGCATGAAGACACGGCGATGGTGTCTGGTGCATGAATAAAAGCTCTCGGCAGAGGTAGAACTCTTACTGACTTTATTAATAAACTTACCTGTATATATAGGTGAAAAATGCTTATGGAAACAAATATCGTATAACAAATAATGTGGGTTACTGTGAATGTGGATTACTGTGGATTACGAAAAACTTCGTTGGATAGGTTCTGGTGCTGGTTGTTCAGTGCTTTGCCTGGGTTCGGGTGTCCGGCGTAAAGGTATCCGACATCGTGGTGTCCATTTGCTGGCCGTCCGGCTAAGAACCCATACAATGCCTAATAGGATTGACATCGCTAGGGCCACATAGGCAGCTACTTGATGATGTTGAGGAGTGACAAGTTGATCCTTCCAGGTGGTCTCCTTTAATTTGACCAATTCGCGTTGCAAAACGCCCAGTTCCTCCAAGCTGACTTCCTTGGCTGCCGTTCCTTGAAGTGGCTCAGATGGGTTCTTATAGACAATCTTTGTGATATTGCCAAAACGAACATATGTAGCATTCGTATCGCTGACCACAGTGCTGAATGTGCTCACGCTAATTTTTGAATAGCAAGCAGTGCAACCTGGGGCCAATGACAATAAGCCCGTTCCGTTAAGTTGCACTGTGAAAGCTGTTACTTTGCACACCGCTTTAAGTTCTATGAGACTGCGCGTGGTAAACATCCATCTGATTCGCTGATGCGTTGCCAACCACAACAGCTCGGATCTTGACTGAAAGACCTCACATATAGTTTCAGTTCTGTTATTAAATAACTTAAATTCACACCGATTTTCCACGCTGAGTGTGGCTTGGTGGTTGAAACATATGTGCTCGTCATTTGGCAGCTCTATATATTGGTTGAATTCGTCCTTAGTCATACCCATGAATTGGGCATTGACGGCAATGATTTCGGTTCTTAGCCGAAATCGCTTTCATGTTGGGATGATTCTGAACATACCAGAGGTAGCGATATCTTGAAGATAACGTGGTTGCATCATTTTGTAGAGTTGGATAACATTATCCGAAGATACTGGAAGCCGGTGGTCCGGTGGGATATGCTCCCGCAACTGATCTAGCTGCTCCCTGAGTTGCTTGGGAGAGACTAGCAGTGGTCTAATCGTTTGATGGCGAACGTCAGTGAGCACCTTAGCTATTTCATTCTGCATCCGCTGCATTCCCGTTGCCACCAGAGTCAGCTGAGCTGTCAGAGTACTTGCCTCTTTCTTGATTGACCGCACCTATCTGGTCCTCTAGCGTTTTGATCCGGTCGTTGGTGGCTGAGCTGCTCTTTCTGACTATTTTTCAAGAGCATTATCATTACGTCTTCGTTAGACTTGACGTTATTTATCATTTTTGACATGTCGTCGGCGTACTTTCAGTCCAGAACGCCAAATAATAAATTCGCTACACTTCGACTATATCAAGTGGTGCTCTTCGTTGTCGAGAATGATTAATCAACTCATTTCCTGCTTGTAGCTCGCCATATATACGTTGAAAATGTTCATATATTGACTTATAGGCATTGATGTTTCGCAGCTCTGAACATTTGTGTTTTAGTTCCGCTATCCCAGTAGCCAATATTCTCATGTCGCTCCAGTATGGCTTCAAGTCCTAATAAGCAATTATGTTCCATTCCGAAATTGCCATTATGGTGCCGAGCCGTTCGTAAAATATTTCCGGCTGACTTGCAAACGGAGTTATGGTTACTGATTGTCCCATTGCTAACGGTAGTATGAGTAGCATTGCCAGCACCGTTGGTAAGATCGGAAATGACATCTTCTTCTTCGGCGTGGGGGTCCCTTCTGCCTGCGCTGCATCCTCACCGGAGCTGTGTGGGCGCTTTGTGGCTATTTCTTCCTTTATCAATGGTGCCAAACGAGTAACTGGTCGTTTGAATGTACCTGATGCTGTTTTGACGTCTACTACGCGTCTTAGCCTGTGTGCGTCTTTCCTATCCGCCCCATAGGCCAGCTCATTACCGGCACATTGTCTTCTTTTACTAGGACCAATAGTCCTTCTTTGACATTCTGTGCCATGGTCTTCCATTTAGTCCGCATTTGCAGCTCTTGTAGATATTCCATGGACCACTGATTCCAGAACGACTCTTTGAGCCTGGATACTAACTCCCATCTTTTTACCAGAGTTTTCCCGGGTAGGGCAAGATTCGCATCAGGAGGAGCTACTAGAGGTTCACCAATTAAAAAATGACCTGGAGTGAGCGCTGAAGTATCCGTGGGATCAGACGACATCGGAGTGAGGGGCCTTAAATTGAGTATCGCCTCGACTTCAATAATTACTGTGTTAAGCTCTTCAAACGTTAACGATGATGTGGCTGTGACTGATACCAATAGCCTTTTCACTGACTTTACTGCAGCTTCCCATAGGCCGCCAAATGATGGCGCCCGAGGCGGAATGAACTTGAACTCCACCTGCTGCTTACTGCATTGGTTTATGATCTTGGTCTGAGCTTGTTCTGTGAAGATTGTTTTTTCTAATTGTTTCTTAACTGGTTGTTGGCACCAACAAAGCTCGTGGCGTTTTCACAATGAATGGTCTGACACTCTCCACGTCGACCCCGGAACCGCGGAAGAGCGGCTAGGAACGCGTCTGTTGTTAGGTCGCTAACCAATTCAAGATGTACTGCTTTAGTGGCAAAACAGCAGAATACTGCAATGTACGCCTTATCTGGTCTTTTTCCACGGATTTTATGGTGAATCCAAAAGAGACCGCAGTAGTCGACTCCTGAGTTGGAGAATGGACGAGCCTGTGTTACTCGATCCGCAGGCAAATTACCCATGATTTGTTGCATAAATTTGGGTCGTGCCCTTGTGCACCTGACACAACTGTGTATGATGCCTCTGGCCATTGTTTTGTCGTTCAGAATTCAGTACTGCTGTCTGGCTATAGCTCTCAACGATTTCGCTCCGCAATGCATGTTCTCTTCATGCATCTCTCGTAGCAACATCTTCACAATTGGATCATTGTATGGAAGCAAGTTCTGATGCTTTGCGGAATATGGCAGGTTAGATTCTTCCAACCTCCCTCCGACTCTAATGAGTCCGTCATGTCCGATTATTGGAGACAGCGAGACAGTTGAACTTCTTTAGTCCACTGTCCTGTGGATGATCAGATGTTTATACTCAATTCAATTTTTGGAATAGTGCTTAAGATGAGTGTCCTAGCATAAGTTAGTTCACCTACACTTAGAGTAGTTGTAGGAGATCGGTTCTGCTTGTCACAAAAGCGCAGCATGTAGGCTACAATGCGTTTCAACTTGTGAAAGGAGTTGTTGTGATTGCAACTGTATAGTTCGATTCCTAGTTGATCTTGGCATGTTGACAAACTCACCTGCTTCACTCGTCGTTCTAGATCGCTGGGAGTACCTTGGACCATTTGTTTCGGGAACCGTGTCGGAATAGAGGTCCGAACAGCCAGAGGTTATGCTCCGCTAGTTTGCTTGCCGCAATCCCTCTTGATAGTATATCAGCTGGGTTATTCGCGGATGACACATGTCGCCACTGAGATTGATGCGACACCGCCTGGATTTTAGCGATCCGGTTTGCCACAAACGTGTGGTATGATGATGCGGACGGATTTATCCAGGACAGGACTACAGTTGAATCCGTCCATAAGTACCCAGATGCCTTGTCTTCAGACATGCGTAAGTCCTTTCTGACTCTATGGGTCATGGACGTGTGTAATTCTTGTGTGACGGGCACCTGTCCTTCGAATATGTGTCTTGGAATTTGCATGTTGTTTAGCGCTTGTAAGTCAGCGCGATGATTTTTCCAATCTACCTGAAGGTGCTGGGGAATCTCGTCGTCCCAGCCCATTTTGAATTCCCACAGGGTCTGCATGAAAATCTTTGCCTTGACCACCACGGGGGCAAATAATCCCAATGGATCGAATATTTGCGATGCTTCCGAACTGACCACTCGTTTGGTGACTGATCCTTTTGTGGCATCCAAAGCAAACCCAACGTCTTAACACTGTATTGTTGGAGTGTTTCGTCTAACTAACAAAGCAAACCCAACGTCTTAATACTGTATTGTTGGAGTGTTTTGTCTATCTTGACGTTAGAGACGATATCCACTTTGGGAATTTGGCTTAATACCTCTGAGTTATTAGAGCACCATTTTTGGAGTTTGAATCCGGAAGGCAGCAGTATTTTGTTCAATTCTTGTTGAATTTGTACGCCTCTGGGATGCTGTTTGCTCCTGTGAGACAGTCATTTACGTGAAAATCATTTTTAGGTTCGGACGATCCAAGCGGCAGATGATTCTTGGCTTTCTCGGACAGATAATCCAAGCATTTCGTAGGAATGGAGCTGATGTTATACCATATGTGAAAGATTTAGGTCTATAAAACTTGAGATCGTCTGATGATTTCTTCCGCCATACGATTAATTGATGGAACTGGCGGTCAGGGTGCATCCACACCTGCCGATACATGTTCTCTATATCTGCAGTAAACACATATATAATATGTGAGTGCGGAATCGTAGTAAAATTGCAAACAACTCGCTATGCACAGTGGGTCCAGCGTACAATATATCATTCAACGATTTATTGCTTGTTGTTTTATATAATGCATCAAACACTACCCGCAATTTTGTGGTACAGCTTTCGGGTTTCAATACACAGTGATGCGGAATGAAGTAGTGAGCTGAGGGTACGTGTGTGGGATGTACCAGTTTCATGTGTCCAAGACGTTCATATTCATCCATGAAGTCTATAATTCTGGTGGCGTTCGTCGCTCTAATGCCAAGAGTCTGTTGGTTGCTGTTTTTTGCGATGCCCCCAGGGCTGTAGTTCCTTCAGCAAATGGAAGTTTCACAATGGATTTTCCATCTATCGCAACCTGTAGATTCCCTACGAAATGAGGTTCACAATGAGCTTCTATTGGAGATAGAGCTTTTTCTGTGGTGTCTAGATTTTCTAGTGTCTAAAATCGCTCTATAAGCGTATCCACCTCCTCTTCTGTGGTTGCCGCTGCACAAAAGGCCGCTGAGTCGTGCTCAGCAGGAATTTTCCCGGCCATAATCCATCCAAGCTTTGTATTTTGAAGAATTGGGGCTTCCGGCTTCATCAGCATCTGATTAGGTAAAAGCAAAAAATAATAAAAATCTGCGCCGATGAGCATGTCAATTTTTCCTGGTTTGTCAAAATTTGGATCAGCCAGGGTGACGTTGTTCGGCACTCGTAGGTGTGAGGCACTTAATTTATGAGCTGGTTGATCAGCTATGATATGCGGCAGCACAAAGGGTTCTACTTGTTGAGCAAAATCATTATGCATCGACTTCATGTTCTAGCTCGGCTGGTTTTTGGGTTGCCTCTAATGCCCTCGATGCGCATTGATGCACCGTGGAGCTTTAATGACAGCTTGGAGGCCATTCGTTCAGAGATCAGATTAATTTGTGATCCTGAGTCTAGCAAAGCTCGAAAAAAATTGCTTGCTTTGACCAATACCTTGACTGTGGCCAGCAAATTGTAATTTCTGTTGCTTGCTGCACCTACAGAAGGTGATTGTGGCTCTGTTGCCGCTCCTGACGTGGCCTCCAGGTGCAGCAATGTATGGTGTTTTTTTTATCACATTTAAAACACGTACGGCCTCGGCAATCTTTCGCCTTGTGGTCACTGCTGAAACAGTTAACACACAATTTTTGTTTCTGAACCCAATTGACTCTTTCGGGTATGGTTTTGAGGCGGAAATCATCGCATTTGTATAGCCAATGACTCCGTTTGCAGAAATGACAGTTTGGAAGTCTTCCAGCGCTGGCAGAAGTGCATGATGGGCTCTTCTGCTCCTTTCTTTGTAGTTGACTGCGTTTTCCTGTTCCCAGCACTCGGCTTCGCTGGTCCAGGAAGCTTAGCATTGTATCGAGACCTTGGAGTTCTTTTGACCCGTCTAATGATTGTTCGTAGAGGGCTCTATTTGCAAAATCCAGTATTGGCTTGATGATGGCAATTATGATTGTATCCCAGCTAGATATTTCAATGCCTAGTCCCTTTAATGATGGGCAAATACACATCTTCATTGTTTGATGCATTTTTTTTGTGCCCCAAGACTCTTTACACATTCCCTTCATGTCGTATCCTTCTTCCACTGGGTCTTCGTATTCTTCGTGCACAGCGAAATGGATATTCTGATATTGGGACCATATCGAATTTATCGAATCCCTTGTTATGGCCCTTCCGGTTTCGGAAAGTTCTTTCAGGGCCCGTTTGATTGGTTCGGCAATCGCCCTTTGTCGCCGACATGATGATATCAGCTTGCTGGCAGGTTGCGGTAAGCTTGCAACGTCTGGATTTTTCAAAGCATTGCTCGAGGTTGCCTTTCCTGGGTCATTGCTCGAGGTTTGTACCATTGCATCGGTTATTATCGTTCTGTATCTGTCGTATGACTCACGACAGTCTACGTAAAACTTTAAATATTGTGCGGTTCTATATCCCGCTGGAATATTTTTGTCATTATCCGCAAATCGATTCCAAGCTTCATCGATTGCGGCCAACTTTGATTTGTAATACGTTTGATTTTGTCTTTTTTAAAATTGCGGATGAGCTTTGATATTTCTTGACTGATTTCTTCCTGCAAGTCTAACGCCTCTGTGACTGCTTGCTCCTCCTTATTAGACATATTGAAAATTGTTTTTTAGTTCCTGACCGTTGGGAGTGTTTTATTTGGTTTGACAGCTGGATTACGCTCCTATTCGCAAGCGAGATGTGGTCGAAGGAATCAACAAATAGACTTGGGGGATTTCTAGAATTTAAAGTTCTAAAAAAGGATTTTGGTCAATGTGTGATTGTGCCTATAGGTTCCCAAGAGTTACGGAACTTTATCGGTTGGTCTCACCAAGCTTAGGAAAATTCCCAAGAGTTACGGAATCTTTCCTGTTCCTTTGACGTATTCAGGACAATTTCCTGTAAGTCAAATCTTCACCAAAACTGTTTATTTGGTGGGTGAGAACAATTTAGGAAAATCCCAAGAGTTACGGATATTTCCTTTTTTTGTAATGAAAGTAAATGTTTTTTGAGGAAAATTTGGAAGATCCCAAGAGTTACGGATTTTTCTGTTTTTGACTTACGTCGGTTGACGTGTTCGTCGGGGTCACCGAGACCAAAATATTAAAATATTTATGGTGGGTGTGAAAAATTAGGAAGATCCCAAGAGTTACGGATTCTTCCTATTGATTAACGTTCGTCGGGTTGACGTGTTCGTCGGAGTCACCAAAATTTTTTTTGGTGGGTGTGATAATTTAGAAAGATCCCAAGAGTTACTGATTCTTTCCTATTGTTGACTTACGTCAGGTTGACGTGCACGTCGGGGCCACCAAAATGTTTTTTGGTGGGTGTGACAATTTAGGATACTGATACTTTATTTGCGACAAATGAATGTTGCTGAATAATTGTTATGTAGTATTCTAAATATTATTGCTTTTGAATAAACGCTGCCGTGACTGAACAGTAAAAAAACACGAAACAAATATCAAATGTTAATAGCTTCAGCTGTAACAAATTTCCTCAAAATAGTTTTATTTTTACTCAAAATGTTAGAAAAACGTCAAAAAGTAAGAAAAATCAAAAAAATTAACAATTTGTAAAATATTTAAAAAAAAATTTTTATTTGAGAAAATCCATAAAAATAAAGCTGAAAAATCAAACACTTTTTTTTAAATCGTTTTGGATGAGAATATTCGATTTTTTTTAGTTTGATACCCTGTAAATGGGAGAATGGGTGAGCGTGGCACATTGTCCATTAAATATATAAATTTTACAACAATTCACTGTCAAATGTCGTTTAAACTATTCGATTAGCTTATTTGGTTCAAAAGTTATGATTTTCGCAACTCTAAATGACAGAAAGGCGCAACTGTGCGACGCTCGGCAGCCATTGGGCAAACAGGCAACCTGTGTCAACAACAACAATAGTGAGCTTCCCGATTTCGAGGGTCAGCCAGAGGAATGGCCAATATTTCTGTGCGCGTTGACGGAGTAAACTGCAGCCTACCAGTGCACCGAGATGAAAAACAACCAGAGGCTAGTAAAAGCCCTCAAGGAAGAGGCGACACAAAGCCCACATCGCGCTTCATTTTGCGCTCGATGTTGACGAGCCTTTTGAGGGCCATGCTGTAGCTCTGCGGAAGTTTCACCTCGTCGTCCTTCCAAAGCAGCCCGGTCTCGTATCGTTGGCCTACTCTTTTGGTCGTCTTCTCCAGGATGCTCAGGGCCGCCATCTGCGACTGACGGCCCCAGGTCCACTCCGCCAGCTGCGACTGGCTGCGCCGGCTTCACTCCGAAATTCTTAATATCGAAGAAGCCGCTGACCATCTTCTTCAGAAGCTCATCCTGGGGCACGGCTAGGAGGCACGAACTCTGGAGCGGTGAGCTCGCTTTTCTGTTCACCAGTCCATACACCACCCATCCAAATACGGTGTCTGCTGCCAATGGCCCTCCGGATCCATAGCTTTTGGTTCTGAAGGGTACTGCGAGATGCACATGATTGTTGTACGGCTTCACCGGCAGGCGCGTGTTCGCCTTCACTGCCTTTACATCCTCCTGACGTAGGCTCTGTATCGCAAGGTTCAGGTTGGCCACTCCGTACACGTTCTTCAGCCCATTTCGCTTTGGCTTGCCCGCTGCGCTGATCTGCAGGCTGACCACCTTCGTGTGTTTTTTGGCAGTTTTCCACCAAACCACTGCACGTTCAACTGTCGACTTTCGCCTTTCAGGTTCAGGCTGCGGATGAGTTCGTCGTCGATGAGCGTGACAGACGATCGTTTATCCAGCAGTGCATACGGTAATTCCTGGCGGTCGCGCGCCGATCTCCCTTCATCCCGCTCACGTCGCGCGTCTACAACTGCGGCCGACGTAGGATGGTTCTTCGCATTGGAATCCACTGACAGTGGCATTCCCCTTCGTTTGCTGCTATTTCTGTACAGCTGTCGGTCCTGATCCCTCCTGCGGCCTCCATCTGCGACTGGCGGCCGTTTGGATTGTTCGGGTACTTCGTGGAGTGGGTAGTGATGTCTCATCTGGCATCCAAAGACGTTGCATCCGGTCTTTCCTGCAGAGCCGGGACATGTGTCCAGCCTCCAGACACGAGAAGCACAGTTTTAGCTTCCTCGAGGACTCGATCCCTGTCGTTGTAGAGGCGCTGTTGAAGTCTTTGCAGTCCCTGATCTGGTGTTGTCCCTTACATATTGGGCAACATCTGGGCCGATTGGCATACCGCTCCTCCTTGCGAACATTATTCGCGTGCAGATCCTTCGCTTCGGTTGTTCCTTGGCTCCGGCGTCCGTGCGTCAGTGTACACCAGTTTGGCGAATTAATGGAACCATTCGCTTAGGTGCACCACTGTCGGATACGGCTGTATTGTGGCCGGGTGCTTTGCCCAATCCAACCGCTTGCTCAGCGGCAATTTGGCGATCAGCTCCTCCATTAGGGTTGGGATCTCTAGGTTCTGGCTGGCGGTTAAGGTCGACTGCAGGAACGCTGACAGGTTGGTTGCGGCGAACGGCACGATCCTCGCGATGTTGGCCTCCTGAATCGGTTGCACTTCGCGCACGCTCTCCAGTTGGCTGCGGATCAGTAGGTCCTGACGTCCTTACCCGAATCGTAGCTGCTCAATAACAGCTTGTACATTTCTGGGCGCGGGCCTCGCCCTTCAGGGCTTTCACTAGCCTCTGGTTGTTTTCCAGCTCGGGGCACTGGTAGGCTATAGTTGTGTCCGTGAACGCGCACAAGAATATTGGACAATTCTCTGGCTGACCCTCGAAATCGGGAAGATCAGCCAGTCTACGTGGAGTCCATCCAGGTATGCTCGTCGTCTCTGCTCCATATGATAGCGGCGATGGCGCAGATACACAGGTTACCCGATTGCCCAATGGCCGCCGAGCAGCTGGCCAAATTTCCACTCCATTGTAGCGCAATTTGGGACTCAATTTTGCCAGCAACTGGAAAGATGGTGTCACTCCAAGCTGTGGTTGCAGATTGTCACTCATCTGCCTTGGCGGATTGTCACTCATCTGCCTGGGCACGTTTTCACTCGAACTCTGCCGTGGCGCTGTTCTCTGGCGGGGCAGCGTTCCACTCGAGCATGGCGGGGTATTCGCCACACTCAAACGCCGCGTGCACCGATTCCAACGGGATCCCTGGCGGCCGCTGCCTGCCCTCCACTTGCCCTTGCCTTCGCCAGCTCTGACTCGAGACGTGGACGGAGTGCCAGTTGCTGTGGCCGGGGTGGTCGCAGTTGCGGGAACACCCGAGGCTTCAAGGCTGGGGTTCCCCAGGGGTGAGTGCTTCGTGAGTATCATCTCGCAGAGTGCGAATAAAAGATAATGTCGCCGCTTGGCCGATCACGGGGAATGCCTTTAGAACACTCAAAACAAACCGCTGCTTGGTTAGAGATAGGACAACTGTTGAAGTGTGTGTGTTTTATTCTGTAAATTGCAAAAGATTTTACACTAAATGCAGTTCTGTAGCCTATGTACCGCAGTTTCTCTTCCCTCTTTTGTGATGGCGCAAATCGCTCAACTTGATCCGACAAAATATTGTTTACCATTTCCATTTCTATTTAGTGTGGACGAATAACATAAACTTAAATCCCAAATTCACATAATACTGATACTAGCCAAACATTAAACTTGACTATTTTTTTATTTACTCGCCAACGGAGTACCTTAACTGGCTACTACAAACTTAAGATTAAAGCTTAAATACTATTAAATGATTCCAAATGAAAATTCAATAATTTATTTATATTATTCCTATTGAATGTGGGGTCCAGAGGCATGTTAGAGTTAATATTATTGATAAGACTTAAAGCCCTAACTATAGGTTCATTTATCGCATAATTCGTTCTGCAGGTAGGAGTGGCAAAGAGCTCACGGTTCCTCAGGCACCTACTGGGGACACAAAAGCTTATGAAACTCAACAAGACAGGACAATAAATTTTCCCCGAAATAAGATAAAAAAACAAAATAGACGCTATGTGCCTCCTATCACACAATGACGACAGACGTACAAGACGACATTTAGCAGGGTAGGAAAGAACAGGGTCTAGAAAATTGAGGGATGAGAGGGCAATTATAGGAATTTTTTTGGACGTGCTCAATGCGGCCTGCGTGTGGGGACCCTGCCGGGTTCCAAGTTAAGGAGGCATACTTTAACTTGGACGTCACAAACGCAAAAAATAAGCTCAGCTTGGTATAGGGGTCAGTAAATTGAGCAGAATTGCGCCTTATAAAATCATACATGGCGTATACCTTGGAGATAATATAATTTATGTGCTTAACGAAAATTAACTATGCATCAATTTCGGCTCACCGAAGTTTATATACCCTTGCAGAATTAAAATAAAAATTAACACCTAAATTCTGTAATAATAATTAGTGGCCAAATGTCGAACATGATAAAAATGGTTTGAAAATCGGCTATGGTTTTTTTTTAATTTTCCTGATTGTTCCTATGGAAGCTATAGGATATAGTCGGCCGATTTTCATGAAATTAAAACCGAAATTCAGGAATAATATAAAACTAAATCTCTACTTTAAT
>VNJN01002646.1:0-20541 GCA_008042485.1 Drosophila mayri | reverse complement strand
GGAAGGGAGTCTTGTGATAATATGATGCGACACATCGTTAATAGTAGCAGAAACATTGAGTCTAGATACAAAAATGATCTTCCTAGGCACCATTGAAGTAAGTGGTACCGGAGGGGGTTGGCCCTGAACAGGTGCTGCCATTATGGGCACCATGCCAGTAAGTGGAGCAGGAGGTGGTAACAATTCCATTGAGTCTGGTGTTGCAGATGATGGCAATACTTCGGCAGGTGTAGCAGGCTGCACTGTTGACGCAGGACCAGTTAACATTGGTGATAGAGTCGACTGCTCAGCAGCTACAGGCGAGTGCAAAGTAGAGGCTGGGGTTGATAGCGGCTCAGAAGCAATAACGTCATCTTCGTCACACGATACATATTCGCCGGCAGGACTAGACATCGAGTTTGGGGTCGAAAGTTCTGGAACTTGTAAGAATATATTAGGCACAGTGGGATTACATTTTTTCACTTAACAAATTTCGGCTTTTGAAGTTAGATTCCATCGCCTGAAACTTGGTCAGCAAATCGGTGAATCCAGTACGCAGTGCCTGGAACTCAAGATCCGTTTGCCTTATAAAAGACATCATATCAGTTTTGATATGCCGGCAACTAGAGCAGGTCCAATCCAGGCCAATATTAGATCTTATGCGATCAGCAATCAGGGCAGAACTATGGCCAAATTCAGCACATTTAGAGTGCGCTATGTTGTCGCATAGCCAGCAACCAACAGTGGAGACGTAATATTGCCATTATGGGGGCAACGGGCAACACAGCATTCAGACATAATTTATTGATTTGTATATTTAGGACAAATAAAAAGAAATTGTCAAAACGTAAACAAACAATAAAAAAAAAAGAAAAGAAGAAGGTATATAGATCAGCTGATCAGAGCTTTTATATAGTGCGATAGTGCTGTTTGTAAGTGTTTGATAACAACCGAAGATAGCAAGTGCACCAACAACAACACGAAATGCTGTAAACGCAAACACACAAAAGTAGCAGGAAAGAAGAAATGAAATTTTCTTTTGCATATGAGAATAATTTGCACAAAATAAAATCACTGTCTTTTTTGAACAATTAGGAATTATCGAAATGATAAAGATCACCGAAAATATATGCAATAATATATGCAATATTTATATTTAGCTGACCAAAAAGTGACGCAGGACAAAATCGAGGTACTAGTAGAAGCTTCCTCAGAGCAAACAGCCACTGTCAAGGGGATGACGAAGCAACAAGGAGAAAGGCAGAAGGTGACTAGCAAGTGTCCTGTTCAGACAGTAGGCGATCTAATTGATCTGAACTCAGAAATAAATATCGCAAGATCTCTATGTATGTATAAATACCGACAAAAATTTTCTTTTAACCGCAATTCGTATTTATTTCGTTTACAGATTGATGCAATAAAAAACATAAGAGTCAATGGCGGAATTTTAAAAATTCTGAGAAATATTATGGCTAATGAGGAGGTTTTATTTTATAATATAGATGGTGTTCAGGGGAAAGCAGCCTTAAAAAAGGAAATAGATTTCTGTTCAGTCACGGCAGCATTACTCATAAGCAATAGCATTTATAATTAGACATAATAATTCTTCAGTCGCAGCCACATGCATTTGTCGTTAATAAAGTATCAGTTACCAGGTCAAGCGAATATGCATAACTGGCGGACAACAAAATAGAGCACTGTAGTAATAAGTGTCAGGTCATATATCTGACAATAACCCATATACACAGTAACCCACATTATTTGTTATACGATATTTGTTACCATAAGCATTTTGTACCTATATATACTGTTAAGTTTTCATTAATAAAGTCAGTAAGAGTTCTACCTCAACCAAGAGCTTTTATTCATGCCCGACACCATCGCCGTGTCTTTAAGCACCCAACTCAACCAAACCGTCCACCTAGTTCCAAGTGCTAGTTGCGACAATCAAAGGCAATAGTTTATGCACTATCTGCCAGGCATCGAAGCCTCCGTATAAACAATTTCTATGGTGTTATGATTGGTAGGTATTTATAATCAGGCCTGTTAAATTTGAATTAAGATTAATAATCATTAAATTTTTCTTATTCCCAGATTCTATAAAAGCAGTTGGGAGTATTAGGTCAGCTGAGGATCAGCTGCGAAAGGCCTTGCAGCTCCAAAAAAAGAGGCACTTTAAAAACTCTAGCGTTAAAAAAATGAAAAACATGTATTTATTTAAAAATAAAAAAAAATTGTTACTTCTATTATAATTTAATTAATAATGGGTACTTACATTACCGACCATTCTATGGGGTCCCATGTAAGTACTTACATTACCGACCATTCCATGGGATCGAATGTAAGTACTTACATTACCGACCATTCCATGGGGTCCCATGTAAGTACTTACTTATGGGGCACTATTTCACTAGTTCCTGGGTATACGACACGGTGGCGATTGACCCTATTTGCGGACATTTCATACAAAAACGGAAATGAAAAATCGCATTGCTTGGGACCGAAGGGTAAGTAGGGGTGGTCTGCTGGTAAGCGCTTATTTTACCAGCTGCGAACCAGCGCGCAGTACTGCAGGGAGGTATCTATCCCTTTTTCGTTCTGCTGACCGGACAAGCAGAGAACTGGTTCCGTACCAGTGGTCTAAAAGGAAAAACATAGACCGAGGTAACGCCTCGCTATTACCAACGACGAGATCTGCACCCGATACCAGAAAACCAACGAGACTTTCAAGGAGTACATTGTTGACCTCAAACTGCAAATGCGACGCAATGGAGATCAAGAACTCGAGCGGATCTATGAGAATTTGCTACCAGAATACCAGATGTTCACTCGACGAAAAGACTTCAAGACGCTGGCCGAGTTAACGCAATTCGTTGTTAACTTTAAAGGCGCACGCAGCCACGGAGGCCGAGCACACCATCCCACGACTCCAAGAAGTAAGGGACGACGACGTGTGGGTAAGTCGGCGGCCAGGAAGAAAAAGCATGGAGAGGTGGCAGTCCAGCTGGGACTCCTCGTCCCCGTCCAAGGGCCGCTGGGCGCAGGCCCTCATACAGGAAATTACGCGCTGGGTGGAACGAGCCCATGGAATGGTGGCCTTCAACCTCACACAGGCGCTAAGTGGCCACGGATGCTTCCACCAGTATCTGAAGCGGTTCGGCTACGAGAAGCGTGCTCTTCGAGGGCCGCAGGTTCGGCCTCGAACGGCAGGAGCTGGAGGCGGTAGCCGGGTTCGCTATCAGCGTGGAAACGCTCGTTCCGAGAATGCTGGACGACCGGATAGTGTGGGACGCGGCAGCAACCTTCACGGCGGGGGTGATGAAACAGCTAAGGGCCCTGGAGCGTAGACGGAAGGAGCAGCAGGAGTAAGGGGCCCCGCGAACGTGAAGAAAAGCCAGGCGGCGATACCGTGTAAACGCACTCATTTACTCCCTTTCTGCCTTCTATTTTTCTTATAATTGTTATCTGTTAGTCGTAATTATAAGCGTATAGTTAATAGTTAATGTAAGGTAATAAACTCTGAATACAAAAAAAAAAAAAAAACGACTCCAAGAAGCCGGATGAATACGAGCACAGTAGGCATCAGCGCGCCATAGCAGCCGCGACAGCGAAGTTCTTCAGCCAACGTCACACACCCAGACCATTCATCTAAGAGAAGCTCGGGTCAGCATCACCGTCCTTAATATGAGGGACGTACTGGGATGGATTTACTTGGGATGAATTTATTGTGTAACGGATTAGCAGGCCGTCCCACGGATGCACAAAACAGAAAACCACGCCACACCGTCGCACATGGAGAAAGCCGTTCCACAGACGCATCAACATAGGAAGCCGCCACACCGGCGCACCCAACGCGGCAAGCCGCCACTCGGGCGCAACAGTAACGGCATCACGACTTCGAAACTAGACTGCAGCCGAAGGCTGCTTTACAAGCCGCTCCGTGCCGGTGGCACGCCCACCGCAGGGCAGTGCCACATCATAGTTGCCTCAACGCGTCCCAACTAAGGGAACGCAACGACACACGTCATGCCCGTCATGGTGTATAGAATCGCTCGGTTCCATGGTCAAAGAATACGTCCAGAACTTGCGAGAGCTATTCAGGCGGAAGTAAGCCTTCGCTGTAATTTCAAATATCATGGCCACGTGATTCTTGAGACCGGGATATACACTGAACCAGATAAAGTTTCCGCCATACGGGAACTGACAGCGCCGACTAATATCAATAAATAAATTTCGCTGACGTGTTGCAACCACGGACGTGTTCCCCCCTTAAAAAGGACCGGAATTAAAAATGGTCAGCAAAGCAGAAACAAGTTTTTCAGGGACTGAAGGAGCTGACGGAAGCCCCGATCGTTGCCTGCTTGAACTTCGCGGAGAAATTCGTTCTCCAAACCGACGCCAGCGTCTATGGTATTTTTTCTGGGCTGACCCAAACCAAATCAAACTGTTATGATACTACAGCATTAATTAGAGACTTTATTAAAGATTTGACACTTCTATAGGGTTTAACACAAGTTCGAGCAAGATTACTATACGGCATTTCTAATGCATTGCTAATGCATTAGATGCCAAAGTCGATAGATCTAAATAAAATGTACTATATACGAAATTGGACCGATGACAATGTATGTTACTGCTTTAATTAAACAAAATTGTAATTAAAAAGTATATTAGCAAGCCCATTAGAAGTCATAAGTCAAAATAGTTACACAACAAAGTATATTATTATTATTAAATTTTTTTGGGTTAAATAAGTTGAAAAGCAAAAATAAATAAAAAAAAAATAAGTTTTCGGATTTATGTCTATTGCGGTGCAACGTAGATTTTAATTTAAAATTAAATAAAACTTTATAAAATATCAGATTAAAAATATGTTTTAGGCTTTTCACATAAATTACTACCGGAACTGTTAGGCGAAGACATAAAAATGCATAAACATGTACTACGAACGACCCCGCACCCGTTCGAAACACTTTTGGAAATGGTAAAACCGGTGATTGCAAAGCAAGACACCCAAATGCGAATGTGCATTGTACCAGTCAAAAGGCTCCAAGTCACCTTGCGATATTTGGCTACGAGTGAAACCCAATCCAAACTACAGTTCCCGTTCTTCTCCTTTTAAAGAAAACAGTCCCCGCGATTTAAAGTGTACTCCACGAGAATTACCTATCATTTCCGGCCAGGGGTACAGTGTGGGGAGAAGAAGGGGAAGAAGCCGATCGCGGCGGGCACACTAGGCCAAGCCAGGGCCTATATAATGCGGGCCGCTGGCCCTTGGAAAATCACTTAGCAGCGGACAGCGATCGGGAGTGGTAAGCCTCTTGTAGCACACTTCCAGTAGTTAGCAGCCAAAGTCACTTTTTGGGCCAACCGGATCTTTTGATCCTTAGCTTTGCTAAGCACTTTTTTTGTTGGTCTGCCGATAGATTTTTGGGTCATAGCAAACAATTCGGACCGCCGCATTCTCTCTCGTGGAAGACTTTAGAGTCCGTCGGGAGATTCTCTCTGAAGACTTTCGAATCCGCCAACCTCTCTCATGAATGACTTTCGAGACCATCGGGAGATTCTCTCTGAGGACTTTCGGGTCCGCACGAACTTCTCTCTCTCTGAAGACTTTTCCGTCCGCCATTTTGGAAGACTTCCGGGTCCGTAGTGATCTACTGCTGCCGACTCGCAGGCTCGGCATAGGACGCACAGGCGAGGGACACCCAGACGCGAGAGGCCCGGACAACCGAGGGTACGGCACTCCTCCAAGCCGTCAGACGCAGCACATTTTCAACTCAGTCAACAAATAATTGAATAAAGATCCGAATGTACTTAGTTTAACCAAATTCCCTTCACTGTTCTCTCTGGGAAACGGGCAACCTTTTCTTTCAGCAACCACTCGGAAGCAAATTTACTGAGCGGACCCGGCCATCTGCGCTACCTGGGAACCTGCGGCAGACCGTCAAAAGCGGGATCATTCTACTTTAACTATAAAGGTGATCACTCCATTATTTTAATGGCTATTGTTGATACGAACTACAAGTTCATTAAAGCCGACGATGGTACGAATGGACGAGTGGGTGATGCTGGTATCCGGTTGGACTCGCGTTTGAAATATCCCATCGAGGCTGATAAGGTGCATATTCGATCCAAGGCAAGGTTACCATATTCAAGCAATGAGCTACCATATGTATACGTCACAGATGACGATTTTACCCTGACAGAATATATGATAAAGCCTTTAACTAACACAAATCAATTGGAAAGCCGTCAGAAATTTAATTATATATTGTCAAGAAATCGACATGTAGTTGAAATCATCTTCGGTATCTTGGAAAATCGTTTCCAAGTCTTTTTTCTAGCAATGCACAGGAGTCCACTAAAAGCTTTTCAAATAGTAATTATTTGCGTTTTTTTGCATAATTTTTCAAGAGAAGAGAACATCAAAACAAATTACAAATAAGAGGGTTTATGTGATTGTGGTGCCACTATATCCACAAATTTTTAAAATATTGAAGTGGATAATACACATTTAAGAACAACATCAAAAGCTACAAAAAAATTCAAATTTAGATATTTGTAAAATATTTTAGTGAACAATCGTGAATAACTTAAAATCGTGATATTTTTTAATTACAACGTTGTTTTTATTTATGAGTGTTTAGAATTTTGGAATTCTTTTTCATATCTTGGTTAAGCTGAACAGTTTTCAATTCCAGCAGAGTATCTGTGAAGGCCTTTTTAGCTCGTAACTGCAAATCAGGATCGAGTCGTTCCGGGCTTTGGCTAATATGCTACGAGAATTGGTTTATTGGGGTACACTCCTCAGGATCCTTTACTTGCAAAGTACAGGATCCTTTCGCAGCATGCCATGCAGCATCATGGAAAGTAGATGGGCGCATTGGATCCATTGTTTCATTTAACTGCTGATCTATGCTGATCTATACTAGATTCGTATTACATCTAAAAGAACAATAAGAGGATTAAAAGCATATATTTTTGGTATGGCATGGACATATATTAAAACCAATCTTCCATGAAGGCATCTCTTGCCGAAATTATTGACGCTTGGCAGTGGACTGCTAATCCTAAACAAGAAGTCCATTTTCCATTTTGGGTTTGTTTTTTCAATTGTCAATGGCATCCAAGCTTGCAGCGTCGGCTCCGCTCTTCTTTGCCCCTAAAAGTTATTGATTTACGTGGTTGTAATACGACTCAAGGTTGTTCCACTTTCTAGTCACTTCAACTAAATGTGTACAAATTATAACACTTGTTTACATATATATTTACTTTTACAATATACTTACTTGAACATAGTGGAACTTCTGGATCGAACATTGTGTTGAGGTTCTCCGCTAATTGGTGCCAAAAGGTTAATTTCAGGTTCTTGCCCTTGTAGTTCGGCTTTGTAGTTCCAAACATAGTCATTAACCTTAACACTTTCAGTTTTCATAATTTTGATTCGCTTTTGCTTACGTTTTAAAATCGGTGTGACCGTAATCGCATTATAAAAGAAATTCGAGCAGTTGTGTGTCGTGGGATAAGTTCACATTTGACATTTTTTTTTTCATATGAAATGAAAGGATCTGCTCGCAAAATTTGTTGGAATCGACGCTTTAAAACTGGAAGAATTAGTTTTTCACAGATTTTAGCTGCGCTCATGTTTTTTTTAATTGCCAGACATTTTATTGCCGTTTACCTTTTACCATGATTAACGGGATTTTTTAGAAACTTTTGAATTGTGAAAAACTTCTTTGCGTTTTACGCAAAGACATCCCAATTTCACGATAAGCTAATATTCTGGCTCGCTCTTCATCCAAAATGTAGCTTTGTTTAAGCATTGTTACTAAAATAAACGAAAACTTAGATTACAGGAACTAATTTGTCATCGGATCTTTTTTTTTTTTTATTTTTCAATAAAAAAGTAACATTTAGTTAGCTACAGACTTGACTGTTTAGGCACAACGACGAAAACTGAAAAGATCAGTTCAATTATTTCGTTGTGTACAACAAGTTGGAATAGAGATTATTAAACTAACGATAGTTAATTAAGCTTTATGTTTTACCTTTCAGTTCTTAAAAAAGAATTTGTTAAGCAAAATAATGCAAAAAAAAATTTGAAAACATTAATCTATAAAGCTTTTATACAACGTATTTGTTTGATAAGGTGAATTATTTCGCAGTCCTTATCCCCGTATTAAATACATGCCCATATATATTCTAATATATTTTCTGTCTCCGATTTAAGAAATAAATTAAACTAATTATAAAACCACGAATATAAAAGAGCAAGTTCACTTAAAATCCGTGTTCCTCAAGTATTAATTCATCTGCCGCAGCGCCGTCTTCTGTTTTTATTGCTGGTTTTTCATTGGGTGACTTAGGTACTGCTTTGCCTTCGGCGTCACCCAGTGCCACATACATATATATAAATATACATATATAGATTGTGATTCATTTTTTTCTGAAAGAGCACGGACTTTCCAATACCTTTTTATTTTCCGTGGCTCCGACGCATCAGGCACCATCCGTCTGCAATCACAACAACTTTTCTTTTTGGGTTTTTGGTTCTTGCCGTTTTTGTTTTCCTCCACATTGTGCCGCATGAATCGTGCCGCTCACAAGTCAGTCGACAAGCGCTGACCAGCGAATTTGAATCTGAGAATGCCCACGGGAGACGACAAAAGGTCGCGTCCGATCCCATCCGTTTAGACAGATCTCAATCCGAATCTCCGCGGACGCCCTTTTTAAAGCCAAAGGCAACCAGTGCCATTCCAAGGGCAAACAGCGATGAATCCATCAGGCAGACTCGCTCCGTGGCGAAAATGGCTCAAAGTGCGGTCGAAATGGCGCTAAAAAAGTTCATCGCCACCACAGATCGGATTAGCCAATTTGAAGCCAACATAAATACTCCGGGCGCCCCAGAAACGGAAAGTGCGCCCAATACATGTGCGAAGTCCATCGGGACCGAATTCAGGCCATGTGGGAGAAAGTGGAGAAGAGCAATGAGAGCTGGCCACATCGACAGTGCTGAAATAAAAGTTACTCCGTTTATTCGAGGTGTATTGCCCAGCTTCGGTAAAACTTGCCTCCCATTCCAATCAGGCTTCCGCAAATGTTCTCACGCCCGGTCTACAGGCTGCCGGTTACCGCCCGTGGATACCGAGGTCTTTGCGGGTGATTATCTTCGGTGGCCCACCTTTAGAGATTTGTTCACGGCCATTTACATCCAGAACTCGCGGCTCACCCCGGTAGAAAAGTTGTTCCACTTGCTATCCAAAACAAGTGGTGACGCAAACGCCATTGTTTATAAGGCTCCGCTTACCCATGAGGGGTTTGACGCAGCGTGGCAAAGCCTTACTGATCGCCTTGAGAACCGGCGGCTATTGGTCAATAGCCAGTTGAAGATCCTTTTCAACATCCAGGCTGTTTCTCTTGAGTCCGAAATCGCGCTGAAGGAGCTGCAAGCCACCATTCAGAGTTGTCTGACAGCCCTGGAGATGTCCTCCATCAATGTTGAGGCTTGGGACTGCCTCCTGGTTTTATGATTTCCTCAAAGCTCCGCAAAGTCACACTTTCTATGTGGGAGCAATCCGTACATAATAAGGCCGAAATTCCAACATGGAAGGAGTTAGATAACTTCCTGACAGAACGTCATCGCACTCTGGAGGCCATAGACGACGTCAAGCCTAGTGGCTCCGGGCAAGTTCCGCCAAGGTCGGTACCTGCCACCGCTCCAGCTCAGGGACTCAATTCGTACGAGACTCGAGTAGTGCCGGGCCCTCTCTGTTCGAGGGAGAACCACGCCATTCGCTTAAGTTCGCGCTTCCTTGAAATGGATGTAAATAGGCGCTCTGGTTACATCAAAAGGAAGCAGCTATGTTTAAACTGTTTTGCCCGAGGGCACCAGCAGCGAGACTGCACGAGTGCCCATACCTGCTTCACATCCCACATACGACACCACACCCTCCTGCACCGCGGCAATCCGTTCGCTACCGCTCCGAGTCCGCCTACGGCACCAGGGGCTCGACCACACAGACTTTCAGAGGCACAACCGGCTCAGAGGATCAGTCGGATGTGCAGGTGTGTTTCGCTTCAGGGTCGGGAGCCGTCCTTCTGGGCACGGCCTTATCAACGTGTGCCACTTGGGGTGCAGCTTCCAGACACGAGCACTAATAGATTCAGGGTGCGAATCAAGAATCGTTTCCGAGTTCCAGTTCTTTAAAATGTGCCATTTATCCATCCGATCGCCGTCTAGACCCGGGCTACAATTGGAGACTGCGACATACGTTCTTCCGCGGAATCTTCTAAAGGGGCTGCCCCTTCCCCTGGCGGACCCCAAGTTCTTTGAGAGCTCCCAAGTCGATGTGTTAATAGAAGCTGACATTCTTCCGTCCATTTTCCTCGGTAATTCCAAGGCTAACATCTGCGGGTTCAAATCCTAAAGTGGCGATACCTTAGGTTCGTTTTCAACGCCGACATCGAGAAGATGTATCACAAATTTGGGTAGACCCCAAGCGTACTCCGTTCCCTCGTATTTTGTTTCACAACCCCGATGGGGATATCCGCGACTACGAATTAAAAACGGTCACCTTCGGAGTCAATTGTGCTGCGTTTCTAGCGATCCGTGTCCTACAGCAGCTCGCTGAGGACGAAGAGTCGAGGTATCCGCAAGCAAGCCAAATTATCCGGCACTTCATGTACGTGGATGACGTTCTCGCGGGGGCAGACTCTAAAGCCGATGCCCGAGTTGCGATTTGGGAGCTGAAGGGGGCTCTAGATTCAGCAGGGTTCCCACTTAGGAAGTGGACATCTAATAGCAGGGCGATTTTGGCCGATATTCCGAGCGACCACCTCCTTCGTGCTGATTTCATCGAATTAGGTGCAGAGAGCACGGCCAAGACACTCAACGTGCGGTGGAATGACGATTTTTTTTTTATTCTGCCAGAATTGGCTTCCGGCTCGTCTTTCACGAATCGCCAAGTCCTCTTCCAGATTGCCAAATTATTGGCAATCCCTTCATCGTCCGGGTGAATATGTTTATGCAGGCTTTCGGATCTAGAGTGGGACGTCGCCCTTCCTCAAAATTTCTGTCAGCGATGGGTTGACTTCCAGAAGAACAACTCTGTGCTATATCATATATATCCGCCGTTCTTCCAAAGCTGCCAGGGGCCGTAGCCGCCCTATACTATTGGACGGACTCGACTAATGTTCTCGCTTGGCTGCAGAAGCCAGCGTGTCAGTGGACAACGTTTGTGGTCAACCGGGTGACCAAGATCACCGAGTTCACTGACGTGCAGAAGTGGGCACATGTCCGCTCCGAGCAGAACCCTGCGGATCTCGCTAGCCTTTGCGTAGCTCTTCAAGACCTTGCGGAAAGCCAACTGTGGTGACACGGTCCTGGCTGGCTGCAAGGACCTCACAGCGATTGGCCCACTCAAGGCAATGACGCCCTGAACTCGAGAAGCGAGCAGTCAAAGTCCATGTCGCGAAGGCGCCCTCCGAAGATATTCTTGAGCGTTTTTCCACACTCGACAAGGCATTGCGAGTCCTTGCTTATGTTTATCACATCGTCCAGGGTGCGGGGAAGATTCAATCTCCGTTCAAAGAGCACCTGACAGCAAATGAGATTACGTTGGCTGAACGACTCCTAGTTTCAGTCACTCAGCGGAGACACTTCGTCTCTAAGATGGCTGCTTAAGCCAAAAACGGCTAGTGCCGGCATCCAGTCCGATTCAAAATGTGAACCCTTTCGTCGATTCGCAAGGCCTTATAAGAGCCTGCGGCCGAGTTACGGCCTCTAAACACCTCCAATATAATCCTTCCGTACGACAGCCATCTGTCTCGACTCCTCGTCCAGTTTACGCATCGCAACACGTTGCACGGTGGTCATCAGCTGATCATTCACCTAATCAGGGCCAAATTCTGGATTCCAAGGGTGAGGAATTTAGTCAAGTCTGTCATCTATTTATGTAAGGTATGTGTCATCCATTTAGAGCCTACGGACCTTACGACCGAGAAGTTTCTGGCTGCTTTCATTGCTCCGGGGGCCGACCACATGGGGGCCTGTGGGAGGCAGGCGTCAAGAGTTTCAAGACCTTGTTTTACAAGTCCACAGCCACGCGGAAATACACTTTTAAAAAGTTTCTACTCTCCTGGCGAGGATCGAGGCGTGCCTAAATTTGCGGCCGCTCAAGCCATTGTCCGAAGACCCCGCTGACCTGTTGGCTCTTACACCTGGGAACTTTCTTGTGGGAGGCCCATTTCTTGCCACGGTTGAACCCGAGATGAAGGGGAATACCACGTATATTATTAACCGATGGCAACCTCTAAAGGCTCTTCAGCAGCCATTTCTGCTGCGATAGAAGGAAGAGTACAACCTTCCGTCCGACAACCTTTCGTCCAATGATGCCTCAGGGTTGATGCGGTGTCTCCAGGATCCGAGGGCCATGTCCGCATGGTCGACATCCGCACCGCGCGAGGCCTCCCGATGGAAGCACTCACCTGCCTAAAATAATAATGCATTCTTCCGCTCCAATGTTCCTGTCCACTGTGCTGTCTCGTAACTCTGACCGTAGTTCTAAGTCGTAATTCACACCATTATTGATAACGTTGTTTTTGTTTCTCCATCATATTTCCGCCAGCATTTCAGCACGATTACGTCACGTCTCTCGGTCTTTGTCCGCCACTTTCTGGTACTCACAAGCCGCTCCGCAGGCGGAATCCGCAAGAAATCGGAGTCAATCCCCGAGCTAGGAAATTTGGGAGCGACAGTTTTTCTTTGTAGGACTGTGTTTGCTTCTGGATTTCGTCTTTCCCTCCGGGATTTTTTTCGCGCAAGTCTACTAGAGTAAGACGGTAATCTAAGATTAACATCCCAGGGTAGGCCACGGAGGGCGAAAAGGAAAAAGTTCTTCTGGACAGATTCAATGCGGCTACTATGGACTCCATATTGAGGACTCCAGACAAAAGGACCGTACTCCAATATAGGGCGAACTAACGAAGTGAAGAGAGTCTTCGTTACATAAGGAGAATCGAATTCCTTCGACCACCTTTTAACGAATCCCAGCATGCCTCTGGCTTTGTGAACCATACAAGAAATGTGTTCTGGGAACACCCAGACACCCGGACACCCAGATCATCAACAATCGAAATTCTTTCCAAAGAGCAATTGTTAAGCATATAAGTGGCAAACAGGGGAGTGACACGTGAAAAAGTCATTAGTTTACATTAAGAGCTGTTGAGATGTAAGTCATTAGCATGACACCATGCTTGGAAGCTATCAAGATCCGATTGAAGGTCAGAGTGCCATGAACTGTCCCTATACTGCAAGCAAAGTTTAACATCGTCAGCATATATGTGTACTCTTGTTTTGGTTAGAACCTGCGGCAAATCGTTGATAAACAATGCAAATAGCAGTGGTCCGAGGTGACTACCCTGTGGGACGCCGGATGTGACCCTGAGGCTATTGGATACTGGATGCCCAGATTCGGGTGGATGTTTTCGTTGCGAACATACCAAGGTGCCACCGCGATAGTTATCAAGATTTTTAATTGTGCGCACTATATAATGTCTATGTTGCTACTGATAGCGTTCCCCCACAGCTCGAAACCATACGTTCAGATTGGCTCTAGGACTGAATTGTAGAGTAGTAACTTGTAGTCCAGGCACAGAGGCGATCGTGAGTTTATGATCCAGTGGAGGTTGCTGCCTTTCAGTTAATTTATTTCGTTTATTTTCATGCGCCAGTCGGAAGCCAACTTTTCACTACTGTAAGGTGATTAGCCAGTGGGTTTGTTGGAGGATAGCGGTATCGTCGGCGAACGTTGACATTGTTAGTTGTGCGTTCGTAGGAATATCCACAGTTACAAAACATATAGACACGGGGCGAGTGCGCTTTCTTGTGGAACTCCAGCTTCGATGAGCCCTAACACTCAATCCTAAATACAATACGATTTTATTGCGAGCGTCAGTTTAACGAGGGTGGCGCCGTTGCAACGCGTTGACGTAAGCTGAAGATCCCTTTCATCCTACTTTCGATGTGACATTCGATATACCTGATAGGCCAGCCAAAAGAGTTTACTGCTTTCGCAAGTCTGACTTCGACCGGCTGAATAATTTTATTTCTGACTTTAACTCGTCTGATTTATACATGTGCACTGACATGGCTGATGCCGTAGACATTTTTTACAATGCGAAGAATTCATTCTTCTCGGACTGAGTCCCGTTATACTATCCATCTATTTTAAATAAAGCACCTTGGTTTACTTAAGAATTGAGTCGCTTGAAAAATGTAAAATCAAGGCTGTACACGAATTTAAAAAAAACCGGATCTCGTCCTGACCTCTCTAACTATATATCGGCTCTGTAAAACTTCACCGTACTGAACGCACAGTGTTACAAAAACTATTTTCTCAGGTCCTAAACTGTTTTATAAATTGGTTACTACTAAGCGTAAGGCGGTAACTCATCCTTCATCGCTTTCTTTTGGAAATACAACTGTAAAGGGCGATCGGGCAACTGCCGATCTTTTTGCCCAATTTTTTCAGACAATATACTCTATCTCAACTGACCTAAATCAGACTTATTTTTGTAGCTTGCCCAGATCGAACCTAATTTCTTGTCCATGTTTAAACGAAAGCTCCCTCCTTTTAGATCTACATCGTGTAAGGTCAGTTTATCTGCCAGGACCGATGTGTCGATTGTGCCGATGCCCTGTGCTTGCCCCTCCTGAAATTGTATACCTTATCCTTAGAAACCTCGCAATTTACCCTTATTTGGAAGGAATCATTCGTTATTCCTCACCACAAAAAAGGTAATAAATCGGATGCCAATAACTATAGAGAAATCTCTAAGCTTTTGGCCATTCCTAAACTTTTCGAAAACATTTTACTCCACACCTGCAGCACCTTTGTATATCAGTAAATTCTCCATGTCAGCATGGATTTGTTAAGCGACGATAAACATTATAGCAGTTTCCAGAATAACCTTCAAACGGATGTAATGTCCCGCAAGGGGCCACCTGGGTCCCTTATTGTTTACGTTATTTATTAATGATCTGCCCATAGTTTTGACTAATTCTAGAGTACTCATATACGCTGATGATGTTAAGCTTTGTGTGCAATACGAGGACGTCGCTTACCAGTCTGACATACAAAAAGATCTTGATAGCTTCCAAACCTGGTGCTGCATAAGCCTACAAAACTTAAATGGCACTAAATGCAAATTAATGACATTCTCTCGTGTCGTTCCGAAACACGCTTAACTGCTGATGACTTGGGCGTCCCAAACTTGACTCGATCATATTTCGTTAATAAATAATAAATCCAGGGGTATTCTGGAATTTATTAAACTGTGGTCGAAAGAATTCGATAACCCTTATGTAACTAAAAATGTATACATTTCATTAGTTCGTCCTATTTTAGAATATGGATCTTGCGTTTGAAGCCTCCAGTATGGGGTCCACAGTAAACGAATTGAATCGGTTTAAAAGAACTTTTTGCTTTTCGCTCTACATGGTTTAAACTGAGATGCTGAACAGAGAATACCCTTATATTATAGTAGACTTCTCCAAATTAACTTACCCTCCTTAGCCAATCGTAGAACTATGCTAGGCATTACCTTTATTTACAATCTTATTCACGGTGATGTTGAAAATACTGACTTGTTAGGCCAGCTCAACTTCCACGTTCCTAGTTTTGCCCCATTGTAGAACCTCCTATGAAATATATGAGCCCTTTACAGTACTGCGTGCAAGTTATAAGCACTTGTATTCGGTAATCGCACATGTTGATAGTCTTCCTAAACCAAAAACCTTATTCCTTACTTACTCAGATCTCATGCACGCAAACACCTAGGCAGCTCGACGGTAGCTTATTTCCTCATATCCTTTTCTATATTTTCCATCGCGTCTACTAATACCTAACCCTAACAGGCACGTTCCTGATTTCATAAGGGTCACTTGAGTGTACTGACCGTAGTGCATCAACGTCCAAGAATTAAAAGAAAGATATGTCGACAGGATTAACTGCAGCGGAGCCGTCTGGAGTACCCGGGCCCGTAAGCATTATTTTAGACACCAGCTTCAACTATGCCGTCTGCTGTACCAGGGAATTTTCGCATAGATTTTTCTACAGAATTACTTGCAGCGGAGCTATCCAAGCATACCCGGGCTCGTTAGCATTATTTCAAACACCAGTGTTAGTTTCGATCATGCCGTCTGCGTGTACCAGGGCATTTTCCCATTGATTTCTCGACAGGATTAGCCGCAGTGGAGCTGTCTAGGCGTACTCGGTCCTGTTAGCATTATTTCAGACACCAGTGTTAGTTATCATGCCGTCTGCGTGTACCAGGGCATCTTCGTATCGATTTTTTGACAGGATTAGCTGCAACGGAGCCGTCGGCGTGTCTGGGCCCGTTCACATAAGTTGATACCACGGCTCGGTGACCCGAGTGGGGATTTATGTTTCAAATCGATCTTTACAGTGATTATACCCTAAACCTAGGCCCGTTACGGTGCCCAATGTTAATGACGTTACTAAGGTGGAAAGGACGTTACTAACCGTGATCCCTACAGACGGTTTCGAATTCCGTTTCTTCCTTTCTGGGGATCTGAAGATATTCGCTACGGACTTTGACACTCATAGAGCCATAACAAAACTTCTGAATAGCCATCACATCGCGTACACGGTCTTATAAAGTCGTCATAAGAAATCTGGAGGCTTCAACGTCAGTGGATCTTATATTGTCGGAGCTTGTAAAAAAATGCCATACCGTGACAAAGCTCTACAGTCCCCCTTCCAGGGTAAAAGTGTGACGGTCTGCCGCAGTTTCCAAGGGAGCTCAAAATCGGCCATTCATATTCAAATCTCTCACGGCACGCGTCACAAAAGGTAATCAGACTCAGTTAGGAAATGTTGAAACTGGAAGGCAAGATATATGGTTTGTTAACCTAAAACAAGTACCTAACAATGACGAGGCTCTTTTGATCAATAAGGTTGGTAGGCAGAGGGTCACAACCAAAAAAAAAGACTTGAACAGGGTCAAGCAGTGCTTCAGTTGTTTCAAATTCTACCATACCGAGATTTGTTGTCTGAAACAGCATGTATGTGATAGATGTGGGGAAATTTACTGGACAGGATCTGAAGATTAAACAATCTACATTGGCCAAACGGCCAGGAGTACTAGTGACTTGAGCCAACTGCGGAGAAAACCACGATGCGTACGACAAAAAGTGTCGAATCTTTGCGAAGAAGATTGAAAATGCAGCGCCCAGGATCCCTTTGATACCTGAAGGAGCAAGTGGATAGCGAAATACTGCTACAGCAATCCCGGCAGCCTTTCTACAGCATGGGGTTTTTTTATGCCCAGGCTTTCAGAGGCAAAATAACCGACATTTCTGTTTTGCTAGACAGACTGGAGCCTTATATCAGGACGACGCAAATGATGTCGAATCTCCAGGAGGACTTCCCGCCACTGAGTTCTAGGGCCCACAGGCCAGTCCTGCAACAGGCAACTCTCAAGGATTACAAGCATGCTGTTTGAGCTCAAGAGTATGGTCCCTGGCCGTTAGAGACCTCCAAGAGAAGAAGTTCCAAGAGCTTAGCAATGACTAGTGAAATATTTAATTAGTATATTAAATAAAACCGAAAAACAACTTAATGGCAAGATCATTTATTTGGGCGTTAAAGAAAAGAAAAGTATGGATTTGATCGATCGATTTCCAATTTTCGAGTGCTGGACTAACTTAACGAAGGTTGGTGAAGACGGGGCGAATTCGCAAAGAGAGCGAGAGAATTTTATTATGCTCCCACCTTCGCCCTAAACTAGCTTACACTAAACTTCATAATCCATCAACTCATCTAACACCGACCCCGTTGAACGCCTACCACGTGTTCAACACACTGGAAGCGGAGCCAGCTTGAGTATGGCCCTCCGGAAGACAGCTCCATCACTCTTCCGTCGGGACGATCCTCCCTAGGAGCCACTGTTGACGCGGCGCACAGTGGCCCCTTTTTGTCATTTAGCGTTGCGAACATCATAACTTTTGAACAAAATAAGATAATCGAATAATTTAAACGGCATTTGACAGTGAATTGTATCAAAGTGAAAAAAATATAATTTTCTAATAGAAAACAACTTAAACAAAAAAAATTTATTTAATTTTTTAGCTTTATTATTATTGACTTGCTCAAATGAAAATATTTTTAAATATTAAAAAAAAATTCTTTTTCGATTTTTCTTATTTTTGAAATTTTTCTAACATTTCGAGTTACAATAAACCTATATTAAAAAAAATTTTAATAGCTGAAGCATTTCTGGACTTTAAAAATTTGATTACTCATCCGTTTACGTCTTAAAACTATTCAAAACATAAATAAATTCATTTTAATGCTGCAAATGCCCTTGCGCGCTACGGGTACCCCTGAATCGTGTTTTTTGACCTTGAGTTGTTTCACCACCAAAGGTGGAGTCGCAGCTCAACGCAGACTTTCTAAACGGATTCCGGTTCAGGAACGATACACGAAACTGACCAATATATTTATTTATTTATTTATTTATTTATAAGCAATGTACTGCTTTCTTCCCGACTTCAACTTCTATTACAATAATCTTAATATAAATTATAAAAATGAAACTATGTTGCCATACCACTAAGGAGTGTTTTTTTAACGATATGCTCCTGACTCACATCGAATGGTTGACAACACAGCAAATTACAAAATATTGGAAGAGAGGAGCGATAACAGATTATTATAATTAGTAGAAAAGGAACTTTCGAATGATAAGACATGACACATATTGTTATAATTATCACAAAGAACTCGAAAAGGATCATGACGGGTATAATTGGACTTACATATAGGTACAAACAATGGCCGAAAACGACGTATTGTTCTACAAGGAACAGTCCAGTTAAGGGAATTAAGAAGTAGGGGGGAATCGACATCACCAACAACTAATTTATGCAAAAACATAACTCCCTGGCAGATTCTACGATGGTTCAGGGAGGGTAAATCCAAAAGGCGCAGTCTAGAACTATACGAGGGCAGATGTCTACCAACATCCCAAATTAAACAAATTAAACGAATAACAAAAATTGTTTTTGCACAGACTCAATCATATTTCGATAAGAAGATAATTGAGGTGACCATATACACGAGCAATACTCCAAAGAAGGACGGACAAGAGAAACATACAAAAGCTTTGTAGTATAAGGGTCATTAAATATAGTGTAGTTGAGTGCTCTGTAGTGCCTCAAAAGTTCTTAACTACTTTAGGGAGAAAAATGTGTTAAAAATGTACACCTGGCAGGTAACGATTTACCTGTACAAGCAAAACCCAAACTGCCTTTATTTGTTTAATTTACAGTCTATAAAAGTATCTATAATTTACAACCAAAATCACTCCGATTGGTTGTCTAGTTTTTGAGTAATATTACCTGATAGTCAACCAATTGCTCCTTTTTTTTGTTAGTTGCAAAAAAGGAAACATTTTTCAACCTTTAATGCTCATAACTTTTACAAAAACGACGACGAGCTATTTTAACTCGACGTTGTCCTGCTGGTAGTGCCAGACCGAATCCAATGAAGAGTTACTTCCGAATCCGACTAGTATACTATTCGCTCAATAGGAACATTTGTTAACGGTTTGATTCTCTAGCAGAGATCTGCGGGAAGGTGAGGGCACATAACTCATGCCTTGAGAGCGTTTTGGTATTGAGCGCCGCTATTTTCGACTTTGAAGTCAATCTTGAACTTGAAGGCATCTTCGCGAGGCAGCCACGGTATTCCTAACGCCTTAGTAGACCTCAGGTGCATCGATCATCGATCATTGAATTTCACAAGGAAATGCAACAGTCTCATCAAAAGCTTTTAATCTAAACATAAACTAAAGTTTAAAAGCTCAATAAGAATAGCTCATGGCCGAGGTTCTTTGGATCAAATTAAGTATAAAAGGGCAATGCCTTTTAGATCAAGTGAGATCAGTACGGACGAGAGAAGAAGTGAAGCGAACAGTTATTAAGTGACTTGTAATAATAATGTTTAATAAAGAGGGGTCTAGCAGCTAGTAATATAATTTAAAATAAAAATTATGTTTTTTTATTTTCCCAACAACAACAAATTTAATTGGCGCCCAACATGGGGCCGCGTTACAAAAAAGTTCCAAAAAATTTTTTAGTAAAAAATAAATTAAACATAAACAGAACTCGCACGGCAACAACTCAATATTTAATTTAAATGGAAATTAATAAATGAAATAATCCATTAAAATAAAGAAAGGTGAAATTAAAAAACAAAGGTGGACCAAAATTTAAAACAAAAAAATTACAAGAACACAAAATAAATAAACAGACACATAAAGTAAAACGATACAAAATTATTACGCCTAAAAATTTAAAAACATCAAAACAAATAGAAGATTAACCCACAACCACAGAGAAGGAAGACCGCAACGAGACAGTATCGAGAGGAATTAATTTATACATTATATTTATTTAAGAACACAATTTTAAGATTTTAAAATTGGTAATGAAATAAAGGAAAGATAGGTTCGCGATTTAATAATATCAATAAA
>VNJN01002641.1:0-12275 GCA_008042485.1 Drosophila mayri | reverse complement strand
GAACATCTTCAGATGCGAGATCAGGGGCAAGCCTCGAAACAAATATAGTTTTCGAAGGTGGGACTGCTGTGAGGGGCTTGCGTAACGAATTGTTACCAACCACGGCCGGTAATCCGGGCAATGTTGGACCCTGGGTCGGTTTTTCTAAGGGTTTTGCGGAGCCAAAGAATTGGACTCCGCATTGGACAAATGGAGGACACGGAAATTGTTGGCTGAGCGCCTTCCGATGCCACAACGACCGATTCGGTTACCGAATCTTTGGTCGTTCCTGATCTCAGAACCATTGGAACGGAGACCAGGGGCTGCGGCGACGGGGAGTGGCAGGAAATTGGTTGCTGTGTCTCACACAGTTGCAGCCGACCGGCAGCGGATTTTTTGCGTTTCGGCGACTCATTTAATAGCTTCATACTATTAAATTGAGCATCTAGCGCAGAGAACAGGTCATTCGCTTTGCGAAAAGTGGCCATTATCTCAGAAAATCCGCTCCTGGTCTGACGCATGAAGGATGATATTTCCTTCTCAACCGGCCGACAGGCGTCACAGCAATAACGCCTCTTTTTGCTGGACACTACGTCAGCCATTCGACCTGTCATCTCGATATTTTCATCAAAGTTGAGATTTAGCCGTTTTTTATTATTCCTGAATTTCGGTTTTAATTTCATGAAAATCGGACGACTATATCCTATAGCTTCCATAGGAACAATCAGGAAAATAAAAGAAAAACCAATAACTTAGCCGATTTTCAAACCATTTTCATCATGTTCGAGATTTGGCCACTAATTATTATTACAGAATTTCGGTGTTAATTTTTATTTTAATTCTGCAAGGGTATATAAAGCTTCCTTTTTTGTTTAATTTGGTATTTGGCAGTGTAGTTAAGTTTTTCAAGAGTTTTTTTTCGTATTTTTCCAAGTCAATGATATCGATTAATCTGAAGGTTCCCGCTTAAACCTTTGTCAGTCCGGTAGTCGGGTAGTCAGTTATTCGCACGCGCACACTGTGAAAAGGGTTCTATAAATGTGATTTTATTTCTAATAAGTTGTTTATAAATAATTCTTCCACTTTCTGTTAGTACTGTTGTGTTTCTGTCTTCTTTTACGATTTCTTTTTATGCCCTGTACCAAAGGTACAAACGTATTATAGTTTTGTGCGAGTGCAATTTTCTTTAACAGGCAGAAGGAGGCGTGTCAGACCCCCAAAAGTTACCTAAATATTGATCAGGACCACTAAAGGAGTCGATATAGCCATGTCCGTTTGTCCGTCCGTCTGTCTGTTTGTCTGTTTGTCTGTATGAACGCCTAGATCTCAGAGACTATAAGAGCTAGAGACACGAAACTTGGGATTTAGACTTCTTATATCTGCACGCAGATCAAGTTTGTTTTCAACTTTTGATACTCCCCTTTTTGGTGGAGCCATATATCTCCCAAATTTATAAAGTTGTGTGAACCATATTTAAAACCTGTATGTATTTTACCAAAATACACATATTGCCCAAAGCGGAGATATAGGCTTTTTACTTTATACACAAGACCAGCCCAGGCAGAGGGCTCCAAATAAATCAAAACGTTCATTATACATTTTAGTTATGTTCACACTTTTATGTAATTAAGATTACTTATTTCGAATTGGTTCGTAGTGCAGTTCTCTAAGCTGCAGGCAAGCCGATATGTTTTTATGTCAAATAAAATAAATTGTCACGGGTTCAAGTCCCGTCTGCGACGAGTATTTTTTTCTTTTTTTTATAATTTTAACAATATTTTTTTTTAATTTGTTCCTGTAAATTAAAATACTTATAGTATTTAAAAATCGTCTAATTTTTTAAAACTAATAAAAAAAATTTTTACCCTTGCGGCAGGAACCGAACTCGGACCATTGGCTTACACACAAAACATATGTATGCATTTTTACACCAGCTATCGACCTTGCTCTTTCTTTCCGTTTTTTTGTCTTATCTCCTTCTTTCATGTAATTTTGGCACGCGCGTTGTAATGGTACAGGGTATTCTACTGTCGGGACGCCCGACAGTATGTCCATCTTGTTTATATCTGGCAGATAGTTTGGTACCTAATATTTTATTATTTTGAAGGAATATCTTATCTCCTTGGGTATACTTTTTTATTTGATCTCTACTTTTATTATGAAATGCCAAATTTTTTTCATGAGTGGTTTTAATTCTTTCTGCAATTTTTCTTGTTGTTTTTTGCTTGCTGTAGGTTACGGTTTTGTGCTATTTTTTTCAAAAAATACGTCTACTGGCTTTCTATTAATGGTTGAATGTATTGAGTAATTATATTGTAAGGATGCACTACGGCCGAGATATAAACTCAGCGGCCCAGAGTCCCTTCCAGTTTAATTTATTTAATGGAAACGCCAAGAAATGGAGGAGGCCGAGATTTGTGAGAGTTTTAGGGGTGGGTTTTGCCGACTTTACTGCCAGAGTTCCTATTTGTCCACGCTGGGCGGGATTTAGCTACTGGCCCTGGAGTTCCCAGCGGCCAGACCCTTCCCCTAGAGACTGGAGCTGTGGCTCGGGGTGACCCAGCAGCCTGCTCCCGCGCCCGCAACCCTGACCTATGACCACGGCGCCGGCGTGCCCGAGCTGCCGCGGCCCGTCGGCTGCACCGTGGTAGCCCCAACGGTGGCCGACGCCCTCCTCTAAAAATATGTTCCCCTTTTGACTCGCAATCTGCCAGCAGTGGCGCCCAAGGCTAATCCCTGCGGCGCATCCTGAGACTGGGCGAAAACGGCTGGGATGGGTCCCGCCGCCGCCGCCCGCGTCCACGTCCGGATTTTAACCCAGCAACGTGTCGCTTCTGTCCCCGTCCTGCCCGGATATGTGCCTGGAATTACCCAACGGCGACTGAGGCGGGGAGGAGGGGCACAGTGGGGTGTGAGAGGCTGATTAGGGTGAAAAATAAACGTAGCCACTTGTTCTACTAACATTTCTTAACTCGTTTTTATTTTATAATTTTGGGAATTTTCTTATTTACTAATTTATTTGATGCTCGTTAATTATTCTGTGTTTTCCCTGGCTCTTGCTACCCTAGCTATGCTTTGATTATAAGGCGCCAGGCGCGTTGGCTCACCCGATGTCAAATCCTGGAGAGCGAGGCTTGGTCCTTATCGTCAAATCCGTATCGTTATGGGGGTCCTGGGTGTCCTTGGTGCGCGTCCTGGTTCGTTGATGATGGTTTGCGGGGTTGTCGTCGTCAGATTCTGGGCTTTGATTTACTGGCTTAGTACTGGCACGTCTGCTGGTCTAATTGCGAGTAAATCAATTCGCATCGTGTGTGGCCTAATTCTGCCTATTCCTGGCAGCAGCGCTGCCACGATCGATGGCACGCGCTGTTCCGCATTCCGCACATTTTTGTGTCACGTGAGCTTTCTATCTCGCTCTGACTCCCGGGCGGCAGGTGGCCCATGCAAATTCCGTTTTGCACTTGCATCTCTGTCGACGTTGGCGTCGCGGGCCTCTGCCCCGATCGCTGTCCCCGGCCTCCTCTGCCGATCGCTGATTGGCCGACTCCGTGTCTCGGCCCACAGCTTTTCGTCCCGTTCCTGGGCGCATTTTCGGGCGATGTTGAAGAAAATGTTGCGGGCAATGTTGCCCGTGATGTCGGCAAATGTTGCCTGTGACATCATGTCCGGTGTGACCGGTGATGAGGGCCCGGCCCCGTGATTCCCTAACGCCTTTCTCCTATCTTACATCCTACTTGACTCCATATTTTACATCTCCTTAACCCTATCCTTACCCTAACTACCTAACTTAACCTACTATGTGCACTTAAAAACTATTATTTACATATATTACATATATATACAATGTTGTGGCGGCGGCCACCCCGTGACCGTCGTCACAATATCTGACAACTGATCTTCCAATTAGATCTTTTCAAAAAGTGTGTTTTTTCGGCTTTATGACACCTAATAATTAATAATTTCTGATTGAATGGAACCGTTCAATTTGACCATTTGCTGAACTGTTAAAGGATCTTTCATATCGGTCTTTCTCTTCGTAGCGAACGGTCGAGTTTTCGTTTTGCGGTCCGACTTTTGTGTTATTTTTTACTTAAAACCACCGGGGTTCCTTTTAATTTATCACATAAATATTTATAATCAAATACCGTTTGCTACCGCGCGTGAATGCACTTTTCTGTGTAATTAATTTGCATTATTAATCACCTTTTAGTTTGTGCTAAGACGGTTATCCTATCTTATCTCACTTTTCCTCTTTGTTCTTATTCCCGTTTTTATTTTTCACTCCACGGCTTGAGAGTTCGTTTGCTGCATCTAAGCGGTTCATAGCTCTCATCGCTCTTGTGACTTCTGCTGCTTAAATTTCGAACTCTTGCGCTTTTCTGTTTCTCTTTCCCCTTATTGAGTTTTTTTTTGGTACTTATAGTGTGTTCAGAGGTTCTAAAGTTGTGAATATGTCCCAGAAAGTCGTCTGCAACGTAAAGAACTGCCAAAACGTTGTTTCGGCAGACTAGCCCACTATCCATTGCTGGCTTTGCGAGGCAGTAGTGTATGCTAAGTGCATCAATATAACAGGCCGAATGGCTGACGCAGTGTCCAACAAAAAGGGCCTGCATTATTGTTGTGAGGCCTGTCGACCGGTTGAGAAGGAGAAATCATCCTTCATGCGTCAGACTAGGAGTGGATTTTCTGAGATCATGGCCACTTTTCGCAGGGCGATTGACCTGCTTTCCGCGCTAGACGCTCAATTTAATAGTATGAACCTATTAAATTAGTCGCCGAAACGCAAAAAATCCGCTGCTAGTCGGCTGCAACTGTGTGAGAAACAGCAACCATTTTCCTGCCACTCCCCGTCGCACAGCCCCTGGTCCCCGTTCCAATAATTCTGAGATAAGGAACGATTAAAGATTCGGTAACCGAATCGGTCGTTGTGGCATCAGAAGGCGCTCAGCCAACAATTTACGTGTCGTCCGTTTTGTCCAATGCGGAGTCCAATTCTTTGGCTCCCCAAAACCGACCCAGGGTCCAACATTGCCCGAAATACCGGCCGTGGTTGGTAACAATTCGTTACGCAAGCCCCTCACAGCAGTCCCACCTTCGAAAACAATTTTGTTTCGAGGCTTGCCCCTGACCTTGCATCGGAAGATGTCCTAGCCTGTATTCAAGGCAAAACACAAGCTGGCAAGCATTTCATAATAAATGTCTCGTCCCAACTCTTTGACATTATTTGCTCGGGTAACTTCTGACCCGAGTACGTGATAGTCAAGGAGTTCGAGGCTCGAAATAAAAGAAATCGATCTGTAGGAGAACAACTGCCTAGGCCGTCGCAACCCTCTGTGCCCACAGTTACACCTTCTGTCCCAAAAAAACTAACCTCTTCCTTACTACTTTTCTATCAGAATACTAGAGGCTTGCGCAGTTAGCTTTCTAGATTGTATTCGGATAGCCTTTCCTTCGCATTTCAGGTGATCGTATTTACCGAAACCTGGTTGAAGTCGGAGATCTTATGCTCCGAAATTCTTCCAAGTCAGTACACAATTTATAGATTAGATCGCCAGCTCCAGCGTGGTGGTGGAGTTTTAATTGCCGTTGACTACTGCCTCACCTCTGAACGGTTGGTATCTAATGACTTTTTGGACATTGAATTTATTTGCGTTAAACTATCTTTCACAGGTACCTGCTCCTACATCCCTCCATCTTCGGAAGAGCTAATTTATTGGAAACACCTTTCGGCAATTCAGGCAGGTTCCAGCTGGCTTTCTGATAGGGAGCAATTAGTGGCTTTGGGTGACTTCAACATACCTGGAGCGCACTGGTCCTCTGATGGTGTGTCTAACGTTCTTCATACTGCGGCACAGCATGACTTTATAACTGGCCTGCTCGATTTATCGTATCCCAAGTTAAGCATATCTTCAACTCTTTAGAGTTCCTCCAATGACGCAACCTGAAGATCCTTATCATCCTACTTTCGATGTGACTATTGGCACTGGGACAGTTTTAGCAATGAAATCTGGTAGCAGACTAATCAGAGTCCGCTGTTTCCGAAAGGCTGACTATCAGAGGCTAAACACTCTAATAACTGAATTTGATTGGTCAAAACTTCACACATCCGCCGTTGATATCTTTTACAGTGCCATGAATTCATTTTTCTCTTTATGTGTTTCTGAAACCTACCCCTCGGTCTCTAATAAACCAATTTGTTTTACCATAGAGCTGACACGCTTAAAAAACGTAAAATCTAGGCTTTATAATAAATTTAAACTCATCGGTTCAAAAACTGCTTTCTCATCTTACCTAAGTAAGATGCTGAACACTAAGTGCTACAAAAATTATTTAACTCGTTGCAAGGTCCAGTTCACTCAGGACCCTAAAGAATTTTATAACTTTGTTAACTCTAAACGTAAACCCACGTTACACTCTCCCTCGCTGTCATTTAAGAATACTACAGTAAATTCTCATCAGGCAATAGCTAATCTCTTTGCAGAGTTTTTCACTACTTATTCGGCCTCTTCACATCTTCAGATCATACATTTTCTCCAGTTATGCCGAGTTCGTCCTTAATCTTCAGTCCTTTTTTAAACGAAAGATCACTTATTCGTGATCTTCAACGTGTTAAGCCAGTTTATTCACCAGGTCCCGAACCCCCTTCTAAAGAGAATCCTCAGAATTTTCCCTTATTTGGAGGGAATCATTTGTTATTCCTCTCAACAAAAAGGTAACAAATCGGATGCCAGTAATTCTAGAGGTATCTCTAAGTTATCGGCAATCCCTAAACTTTTCGAGAATGTTATCACTCCCCACTTGCAACATCTGTGTAGATCCGTCATTTCGCCATGTCAGCATGGTTTTTTGAGGCGAAGATCAACCACGACCAATCTTCTGGAACTTACCTCTTTCGTTTCCAACAAAACTCTCAAACCGATGTAATTTACACGGACTTCAGTAAAGCTTTCGACTCGGTTAATCATTCTCTTCTGGTTAGGAAACTTGATTTAATGGGGTTTCCTAACGATCTTCTTAAGTGGATAGTTATCTAAGTGAAAGGACCCAAAAGGTTCTGTTCAGAAACGTTCTATCCAATAGCCTCAGGATCACATCTGGCGTCCCATAGGGTAGTCACCTTGAACCACTGCTGTTTACATTGTTTATCAATGATGTTCAGTCGCGGCACCGTTTAGTCATAAGCAATAATATGTAGAATATATATATGTATATATTTGTTAGCATACGCATTTTTTACCTATATATACTGTTAAGTTTTCATTAATAAAGTCAGTAAGAGTTCTACCCCATCAAAGGCAATAGTTTATGCACTATCTACCAGGCATCGAAGCCTCCGTATAAACATTTTGGTGACCCCAATGAACACGTCAACCTCACGTTTAGTCAACAAAGGAGATATCCGTAACTCTTGGGATTTTCCGAATTAATCAACAAACGACATATCCGTAACTCTTGGGATTTTCCGAATTAATCAACAAAGGAAACATCCGTAACTCTTGGGATTTTTCGAATTTATCAACAAAGGAAAAATCCGTAACTCTTGGGATTTTTTCCGACTTATTATTATCAAAAGGAAAAATCCGTATCTTGGGATTTTCCGACAACTTTGACCAAAATCCTTTTTTAGAAACTCTAAACTCTAAAAATCCCCCAAGTCTATTGAACATTTTGTTTGTTTCCTTCGACCACATCACGGTTGCGAATAGGAGCGTATCCAGTTGTAAAAGCAAATAAAACACTCCCATCGGTCAGGAACTAAAACAATTTTCAATATGTCTAATAAGGAGGAGCAAGCAGTCACAGAGGCGTTAGACTTGCAGGAAAGGATCAGCCAAGACATCTCAAAGTTCATCCGCAACTTTAAAAAAGACTGCGGAAAGAAAACAAGGCCCAACATATTACAAATCAAAGTTGGCCGCAATCGATGAAATTTGGAACCGATTTGCGGATAATGACAAGAATATTCCAGCGGAACATACCGCTGGATATTTAAAGTTCTTCGTAGACTGTCGTGAGTCATACGACAAATACAGAACAATAATAACCGAGGGAATGATTCAAACCTCGGGCATTGCCCTCGAAAAGGCAACATCGATCAATGCTTTGGAAAATGCAGCCGCTGCAAGCTTACCGCAACCTGCAAGCAAGCTAATATCAGCATGTCGTCGACAAAGGGCGATTGCTGAATCAATCAGACGGGCCCTGAAAGAATTTTCCGATACCGGAAGGGCCGTCACAAGGGATTCGATAAACCAATTATGGTCCCAATATCAGAATGTCCACTTCGCAGTTCACGTGGATTACGAAGACCCAGTCAGAGAAGGATACGACATGCAATCGTTCCTCCGGCTAGAAGGGGATGTTCAAAGAGTCTTGGGAGCTCAAACAAATGCATCAAACAATCAAGATGTGCATTTGCCCAGAGTCAGCATCCCAAAGTTCGATGGGGATCTACTCAAGTGGACTCAGTTCTTCGACTTATTCAAATGCATGGTTCATGATACCAACATGCCCACAGTCAGAAAAATGTGGTACCTCAAAACCAGCGTAGCTGGAAAGGCAGAAAGATTGATAAGGCATATTGATCTTAAAAAAGAAAATTACATGAGCGCATGGGAAATATTAGTTGACGCATACAACAACCCCCGCCATGTGGCAGATACGATTCTCAATCGTCTCCAGTAACATCATACAAATAATGACGATCCAAGGTCATTAAAAGAGTTGTACATAACAACTATTGAGTCTCTAGCATCGTTAAAGGGACTAGGCATTGATATATCCAGCTGGGATACAATCTTAATCGCCATCATCAAGCAAAAACTGGATTTTGCGAATAGAGCCCTCTACGAACAATCGTTAGACGGATCAAGGGAACTCCAAGGTATTGATACAATGTTAAGCTTCCTGGACCAACGAAGCCGACTACTTCGAACCGGGAAACGCAATCAACAGTCAAGAAAGGAGCAGAAGAGCTCATCGTGCACTTCTGCCAGCGCTGGAAGACAATAACATTGTCCTTGCTGCAAACGAACTCATTGGCTATACAAATGCGATGATTTCCGCAACAAAACAATACCCGAACGAGTCAATTGGGTTCAAAAACAAAGATTATGTGTGAATTGTTTTAGCAATGATCACAAGGCAAAGGATTGCCGAGGCCGTACGTGTTTTAAATGCGATAAAAAACACCATACATTGCTGCACTTGGAGACAACGTCAGGTGCGGCAACAGAGCCACAAGCACTTTCTGTAGGTGCAGCAAGTAACAAAAGCTACAATTTGCTGGCCACAGTCAAAGTTCTGGTTAAGGCAAGCAATGGTCAGATGGCCACGTTTCGAGCTTTGCTAGACTCAGGATCACAAATTAATCTGATCTCTGAACGAATGGCCTCCAAGCTGTCATTAAAACTCCACGGTGCATCACTTCGCATCGAGGGCATTGAAGGCAATCCAAAAACCAGTCGAGCTAGAGCAAACGTTCTCATGAAGTCGATGCATAATGACTTTGCTCAACAAGTAGACGCTTTTGTGCTGCCACATATCATAGCGGATCAACCAGCTCATGAATTAAGTGCCTCACATCTCCAAGTCCCAAACAACGTCACCCTGGCTGATCCAAACTTTGACAAGCCAGGAAAAATCGACATGCTCATTGGCGCAGAACACTATTATTCATTGCTTCTACCAAATCAGATGCTGATGAAGCCGGGGGGCCAATTCTCCAGAACACAAAGCTTGGATGGATTGTGGCCTGGAAAATTCCTGCTGAGCACGACCCAGCGGCTCTTTGTGCTGCGGCAACTACAGAAGAGGAGGTGGACACACTGCTAGAGCGTTTTTGGACACTAGAAAATCTAGACACCAAAGAAAAGGCTCGATCTCCGATAGAAGCTCATTGCGAATCCCACTTCCTAGCGAATCTACAGGTTGCAATAGATGGAAAGTTCATTGTTAAACTTCCATTTTCAGAAGGAACCTCAGCCCTGGGGGCCTCACAAAAAACAGCAACCAACAGGTTCTTGGCATTAGAGCGACGAACGCCACCAAATGTCTGGAAAGGATATGTAGATTTCATGGAAGAATATGAGCGTCTTGGGCACATGAAGCTGATACTTCCCACACAGATACCATCGGATCACTACTTCATTCCACATCACTGTGTATTGAAGCCCGAGAGCAGTACCACAAAACTGAGAGTAGTTTTTGATGCGTCCTGTAAAACGGCAAGCAATAAATCACTAAATGATATATTGTACGCAGGCCCCACCGTGCAAAGCGAACTATTTGCAATCTTGTTACGTTTCCGCACTCACAAATATGTGTTTACGGCAGACATAGAAAAAATGTATCGGTAGGTGTGGATGCACCCCGATCACCAGTTCCATCAATAAATTGTATGGCGGAAGAACCCCTCTAAAGGATCTAAAATTCTATAGACTCAAAACCGTCACATATGGTACTACATCAGCACCGTTCATGGCTACCAAATGCTTGGATTAATTGTCTGAAAAGGCCAAGAAGCATCTACCGCTTGGGTCGTCTGTACTCAAGCACGATTTTTACGGTGTCACAGGAGCAGACAGCATCCCAGAGGCCGTACAAATTGAACAAGAATTGAACAAAATACTGTTGCCTTCCGGATTCAAGCTCCGAAAATGATGTTCCAACCACTCAGAGGTGTTAAGCCAGATTCCCAAAGAAGATATCGTCTCCAGCGTCAAGTTAGGCGAAACACTCCAACAGTGTAACACTACACGTTGGGTTTGCTTTGGATGCCACAAAAGGATCAATTATGTGGACGATCCCAAAAAAGTGAAGCATTAACTATCACCAAACGAGTGGTCAGCTCCGAATCATCGCAAATATTTGATCCGCTAGGGTTATTTGCCCCAGTGGTGGTCAAAGCAAAAATGTTCATGCAGACCCTGTAGGAATTAAAGATGGGCTGGGATGACGAGCTAACTCAGCACCTTCAGGCAGAGTGGAAAAAGTATCGCGCAGATCTGCAAGCGCTAAACAACATGCAAATTCCAATACACATCTTTGAAGGACAGGTGCCTGTTACACAATAATTGCACACGTTTGTCGACGCTTCAGAACGGGCATATGGAGCAGCAGTATAAATTATCCGTTCGTTTGCTGTGCTCAAAATCAAGTGTTGCGCCGTCAGCGAAGGAGACGTTACCGCGGCTAGAGCTATGTGCCGCGGTTTTGGGAGCTGAACTAACCCACAGAGTCAGAAAGGATTTACGCATGTCTGAAGACAAGGCACCTGGGTATTTCTGGACTGATTCAACTGTAGTCTTGTCCTGGATAAATGCTTCCGCAGCATCATACAACACGTTTGTGGCCAATCGGATCGCTAAAATCCAGTCAGTGTCGCGTCAATCTCAGTGGCGCCATGTGTCATCCGCAAATAACCCAACTGATGTGCTATCAAGAGGGATTGCGGCAAGCAAATTAGCAGAGCACAGCCTCTGGCTATTCGGACCTCTATTTTTACACGGTTCCCGAGATAAATGGTCCAAGGTATCGAGCATCGTTCCCAGCGACTTAGAACGACGAGTGAAGCAAGTAAGTTTGCCAACATGTCAAGATCAAGTAGGAAGCGCAATATACAGTTGCAATCACAGCAACTCGTTTCACAAATTACAACGCATTGTAGCTTACATGTTGCGTTTCTGTCGCAAGCAGAACCGATCCCCTACAACCACGCTAAGTGTAGGTGAATTGGCTTATGCTAGGACCCTCATCTTCCGCACTATTCAAAAAATTGAATTCAGTGCTGAGAATCGGCAGCTTCACGTCCACAGGACAGTGGACAAGAAAAGTTGAATTGTGTCGCTGTCTCCAATAATCGGAAAGGACGGACTCATCCGAGTAGGAGGAAGGTTGGAAGAATCTAACCTGCCATACTCCGCAAAACATCAAGTTTTACTCCCGTACAATGATCCAATTGTGAAGATGCTGCTTCGAGAGATGCATGAAGAGAACATGCAATGCGGCGCACAGGCATTGAGAGCCATAGCCAGACAGCAGTACTGGATTTTAAGCGATAAGTCAATGGCCAGGAGCATCATCCACAGTTGTTTTAGATGCACAAGGGCACGACCCGAACTGATTCAGCAAATTATGGGTAATTTACCTGCGGATCGGGTAACACAGGTGTTTATATGGAGGCTTCGATGCCTGGCAGATAGTGCATAAACTATTGCCTTTGATTGTCGCAACTAGCACTTGGAACTAGGTGGACGGTTTGGTTGGTTTGGTTGAGTTGGGTGCATAAAGACACG
>VNJN01002638.1:0-108287 GCA_008042485.1 Drosophila mayri | reverse complement strand
CAACATGTTGCTGGCTGAAAGCGATGCCGGGGTCACAGAATCCTCTGGTGCACAGGGAGAAAGAATGTATAGGTTATTATTGAATAATTTTTGTTCAATTGTTTATTATATTTCAATCTAAAATATACTTTAAAATGCAGATTTTAAATATATAAAAAGTAAAGAACCGATACATCTTCCTTATCTGAATATACAGAAAATATATTATTTTTAGGCGCAAAAGTAGTAAGACTTAATGACCCCCCCTTTGGTTGCCTTGTCACGTGCCAAAGAAATTTCTTTCCGTGTAAGGGAAAAGGGAAAGCGAGAGGAAGCGGCCTTTTGAATGCGGAAATTGGCGACAGCTGGCGCTCACTTTCAACTGGCGACTTCTTTTGTGGTTGGTTCTGCCTTGTCAGCGCTAATGGTGATATGCAAAAGGAAAACCGAAATCCGAATTTCGAATGCCAAAAACCAAAGGCCGAAATGCTGGAACACTGAAAACCGAAAGCGGCAACAACAAATCACAGTGCAACAGCAGTTGCAGCTCATTATTTTAACGGCCGCCGACGCCGCCGGCGGCACTTTCTACCGACTGTCCAAAAATAAGCAGCCATGTTGCATATAGTCTCCATACACATTTGTATTATTTTTATTTCCACGTAATTTTTTTTTTTATATTTTTGTTTGTTTATTTGCTGCTCTTTTGGCCACAAATCCTAAAATGGCAACGGCGACATGTGCGACCGACTTAGCCAGGCAGAGGCGACAAGGTGATGGTGACATGCTCGCTGGGTAAATGGATGGCACCGTGATTCTGCTGGAGGGGAACGAGGAAATATGTTTAAAGAGAAAAAGGAAGAGGAAGTTAGAACGGATAGAATATTTTTATATGAATTTTGGACTTTAGTGATTGATTTAGAATGTTTTGAAAGCTATACTAATGTTGGTTTTCTATTCATCATTCAGTTGTGAATGATATTTATGGGAAAAATAAGGGAGATTTTTAAAAACATAAAATATATTCAATATTGGCGAATGCTGTACTATTTAATTTCCAGGAATTAATTTCAAATGTTCTAAAAGCTACAAATGTATTTTGTATATCTTTTGAGTTGTGATTGATATTTATGGAGGAATAAAAGATATTCCCTTTGATTATTTTTGTATTTGGCTATCATTTTGATAAAAATTATTCATGGAATATATAAAAATCCATACAAATCTCATTAATTATTAAAAAGAAAAATTAATTAAAGAAACTAAAATTCTCAGATAGTATATGTACCTCTGGTTTTTTCTTTTAATAATTCAGTTGTGATTGATATAGTTGATGAATATGAAAGAAATTGTTTCTTTCAGCTAGGTTTAAACCTTTTAAATTTATTTGCAATATACAAATATATATAATTTATTAATATATTTATCATTCATAGAAATTGCATTATTTAATTTCCATTTCACCTTAAACCCAAGACAAAACTTTCATTTTTACAAATTTAATTTCAAGTCGCACAACTACTTCCCAAAAAAATATATTCAAATAAATAATTAAAATATCGTTAGCACGATTAATGGCCGAATTTCCATCGCTGGCAGCACTCCAAGTCGCAGCTGTGTTTTTGGCAGTCCAAGTCCAAGTCGAAGTCGGAATCGAAGCCGCTGTCTGATCGGCCTGGCAGATGCGTGTGTTTGCCTCTCGGCGAATAAATCTCAAATATAAATAATAAGCAAATATTTTATATTTGCCTTTTGCGGGTCTTTGTGCCTGAGACGGGGATTGGGTCTCAGACGGAGATGGAGATCGAAACTGGGACCAGAGCTCATGTCGCTCTTGGGGCCCAATTTGGCGTTGGCGATGCGATGCGACGCGGCGCGGCGAGACGAGAGATCTTGGCGGCATTTGTGGGTCAGGCGGTCGTTTTTGAGGGAATCGAAATTGAAACTGGCGCCTAGCTGGCGTCGATTGATTTTCATATTTGCTCCGTGCAATTAAGCTCGAGTGGCAGAGCTGCACTGCATCCACATCCATATCCATCCGCTGCTAATTCGATCTCAACAAGCCCCCGAGGAGCCGGTGCCCCGTCCCGATTCTGATCATTCAATTAAAATATTTCATGGCGCAGAGAGACCGGAGGGCCCCCGGCCGAATTGATTGATCAAAGCGCACAGAGCAATAAATAAAATGAGAAGTGAATAAAATGAATAAATGCAAGTGCTGCCACGGCACACTCACAGCCAATGCTCTGCACATGTTCAACACTTTGCACTTCCTCGTGCAGCGGGCATGCGGAATGTCTGTCTGTCTTTATTCGCCGTTGTGCATTGGAATGCGAAATTAATGAAATCAGATGCAGACGAGCCAGGAGCAGGGAGCTCTGGGGAGTCCAGGAGAGTCCAGGGACTCAGGGGGCGGACGATGAGGTGGCCAGACCGCCGCTGACAGTGATTAATGCCGGAGTTGTCTGCTCCAGGAACAACAGAAACTGCGTACACGCTGGGAAAATATCAATGAAATAATGTATAAGCTGTTTAAATTGATTTAATTTCATAAATAAGGAAATCTGATAAACTGATAATATTTTGTATATTTATTAAAGAGAGGTTTAAATTATAAAAAAGGTTTAAATGTTGAAAATTTATAAGAAGGAGTAAAAGAAAAATGTTGAAGTTTGAAAGAATATATCAAATATTTAATGTAAAGTGAATATAATATTCTAATTACCTTAAATTATTTACAAGGTTTTCAAATTGATTTACAAAAACAAAAACATATTTAACCCTCCATTCTTTTTCCCCACTTAACCCTTTTGGTATTGACAAACACTCGCTCACATTAGTGACACATTAAGTGCCCAAGAAAAAATCACGGTCAAGTGGGGCTCCTTGGGTGGCTTATTAAAAGCGAAAATAAGCCCCAACGAAAGTAGCTTAGGTCCACAAAGCACTGAAATGAAATGGAATGTTGAAAGGGTTACCACAACAAAAAGTGAAGAAAACACAAGAAGACCGAGGAGCGAAGGTGAGAAGGCCCATTAAAGTGAGTCAAAAGTAAAAGCCGTGTGGGACAGTGACAGCGTTGGGAGATAATCCACTTAGCAGATACCATTCCTCAGATACGACTACTATATATACGAATGGTGTGGAAAGCTTCCGTCTTTGGGGTCTGGGTAATACCCAAATTATAGTCTTATCAAAATTTAATACCCAAAGTTGTATATAGATAAAATGTTATCGCTCATTCTACGATCACTTGACTCAGCCTCAGCCTGAAGCTCAGCCCTTTCTGGGCTGAATCACTTTGGTTCCTGCAGACTTATGACATTCCTCTGTCATGGGTTCTTCTTATGCAAGACTCTCTTCTTATAATATATAGGAATTTTTATATGAATCTCTGCCTGGGTTCTTTGTTTCCCGTGCGCATGCGTCACGCGCCAGACATTCATCATCATTATGAAGATCATTATGCCTACGGGCCAGAGTGAGAGAGTTAAATTACCAACCTGCGAACCGAGAGACTGAAACCGTTTTCGCCTTTTGTTTTTACGACACAAAAATATTTGGTAATAAGCAGAAATTCAAAACAGCAGCCGCGACCGAAGAAAGTATCGCATTTCCACAGAGACCATCTTGGGTTTCACATTATACAACAAACGCAGAGCGACAGAAACTCCAAAAAAGAAATGAAAAAAGACTCTACACATGTGTTTCCGCAGTGGCCACTTATAATTTGTTTCATTAGGCAGCGTGAAATGGACTTTTGTCCATTTCCCAGCAGTTGCAGTGGCTCCTTGGCTGAAGGCAGCTTTCCAACTTCGCCTGGTCGGTGTTCATAATTTTTCATAATTTCGCGTGGGCATTCGCATTTGCATTTGCATTTGAATTTACCATTCGACCGACTGACTTCCTTACCAGCTGCCTTTCGGTTTTTTTCGTTATTTTTTTGTTTTTGTTTTGTCCTCCAACCTCCGCAGACGCCCAGTGCCACGCCCACAGAGTCCAGTGTCCAGTGTCCACGGGAATGGGCGGCTATTTTTCATTTCAATTAAATTCGCATCGCGACTGCAAATCAAATCGATTGCCGGCGCATTTAACGCCTGTCACATTACTTTGCGAGCCCACTGTCCGCTCTTACGCAAGCGACTGCATCTCGCGATCTCTAAACTGCAATGCTGAATGTATCTACGAGATGCAGATGCACTGAGACAAGGATGCGGTGGAGAAGAGAAAGGGAAAAGTTTATAAGATGTAATAGAAAATATATAAATTTATTTGATAAGCTTAGCTAGGGAAATGTTTCTCTCTTTCATATTATAATTATTAATTCAAAATTATATTTATGAATATTATAATTTAAAGATTCTTCTGAAACAATTGTTGACTTTGATATAATTATCTAAAAGTAATAGAAAGAAAGTTTTTAGAAACGAACCAGCATAGTATACTAAAGTCTGCTGCATTTTACTTTGGAGAAAAGACCAGAGGGGTATTACTGTTTATTTTAATGTGAAATTAATCTGATTTTATTCTCATATATTTCAGATAAAGTATCTAGAATTTTTGGGACAAAGTCCTTTAAATATTCACTAAAGTTAGAGTTTCGATCTTAGCAAAAATTTGCTCTGATAATTAAAAGCTTATTGATACACTTCTAGGCAAACTTTGTTACCATGATCTGTGGATGATCTTGGCATTATAATTATGTCTCAAATTATTTACATGAAATCGAACCGAACAACCTTAACAATATTTCCAAGATATATATTGTTAAAGTAATAATTTTTTGTGCGTACTTAATACCAATAAATTCCCATTAAAAAACCCATTCTGAGGCCAATTCTTCTCCGTGTAGGTGACACTTTGCATGAGTTTTCACTATGCATGCCTGGCCGGTATAATAACGCTTTATTGCTCATACTTTACTGCTCTGTGTTTGTGTTCAACGGTGGCACAGTTTCCAGCCAAGCGATTCCGGCTCCTTGTGGCATGTGCGTAGTGCAGCCATCATTTGTTTTGCCTGCTTGGGCTAATGATGTGTGCCTGGTCACGAAATGTGGCTCAGACACAGTTTTATCACCCTGAAGTTGGTAATGATGATGGTAATAGAACTCCTCGCCCACAGCTAGTGGTGACAGCGTGAAATTTGAGTAGGAAAAATCGGGGGAAATCGGATCAGTTTGAAGCTGAGATTCTTTCTTTAGATTCCATTTCTGAAAAATCTTTAATAAATATTTTGAAAAGAAGCCACTGACGATAATCTGTCATCCCCATAAACTCTTCTCTTTCGTAAAAAGAAACCACTCAGACGCGTGTCTAATTTATTATTTTGACCTTTGTCTGCTTTTGGCTTTAATTATTCACCGTGCTAAACACCTCAATTAAACAGATTGCGATGTCAGCGTTCTCACCCCTCAGCAATCGCGTGTCAAAGTCGGGTTTCCCTTTCAATGCAAAGTCACCCTTCTAAGGAGGCTATGTGCTGTGCTGCACTGCACACAAAATATGCGGTGGCACTCCCTGAGAGGCAGGGGAGGGAAGGGCAGAGCCACCCCATGGTGGCCAGCCCTCGAACATATATGTATTTGTTGTCCCAGTGCACGAGTGCGCCAATTTTCCAGGCACTCCCGAAAAGCACGCAACAGTTTTCGCCGGCAAGCGCAGCATCCCCAGGATGGAAAGAAGGGAAAAAGGGAAAGCCCATCCCCCGAAATGAAGAGAGAACTCTTCCCCCTCAGTTGGAGTTGAATAAACTCGAATTGGCGGCTGCATGGAGAGAAAATAAATTTGATATAAATAATAAATGAGCTGTCTGGTTGGGAGACATTCTATAATATTTATTTTATATAATTTATTAAAAGAAAATTGGGAAATAGTTAGTTATTTATATAACTTTTTAAGGCACTTTTTAAAATTAAAAAAAAGTTACTCATTGAATAAGAAATTATATATATTTTATGGAGCTCTTTTTGTCTTCTATTTTTATTTATTTTACAAAATTTAAAATCTCAGATATATGACCAAATTTCTTAATAAAAATGCTTTTATTATTTAACAAAGAAAACAATAAACTCAAGATGACATAAAGGGAATATTTCATCAGCATATAAATCATTGTTTTCTTATTTTCCCCTGCATCTATGTGTGTGTGTGGAAATCTTTTAGGCTGCATTGTTCACATGTGGGGGAGTTGCGGAGACACTTTCACCCAAAAGCAGGGCTTCAGTGCCGTCGTCAATACTCGTAAATCAGTGGAAGACCCTCGACTCCAAGGGGAGCCCTGGGCAGCATCTGAATCTTGCAGTGAATGCGCCTATTACCCCAGATTAGGGCAGAGCAACCCTTGAGATACGCGGCTGCATAACGAGCCCGTGCAGTGCATCCGGCAGATACGCGCATCTGGTGGGGCGAGATACAAGTGCAGGGCGACAGTAGTCACCCCCTAACGGCAACCACAGCGCCCACGCGCATGTGCAGCTCTTTCTTCCCTCTCTCTCTCTCGGTGGCTTACAGCTACCCACTCTCGCCTGTCTCTCTCTCTGCCTGTTGCTCTTTCTCTTTCACTCCGGGCGACTGTTACATTTTGATTTGGGTTTTTGTTTTGTCGTTTGGTTTTCTGTTTTCAGTTTTCAGTCTCACGTTGACCGGTGAACAGAGCGACCAGGAAAGCGAAAAGCCATCGAATCCAAAATCGTGCAGCTGACCGCTTTTTTTGTTTAAACAAAAACCGAAAAAAAAAGAGCAGTGAAAACTACATAGTAGTGTGCGTGTGTGTGTGCAGCGATGCATTTAAATAGTTTTTTGAAGGCAGCATAATACCGCTTCCGTTCTGCACCAATTGCCACTGGCCACCACGCCCTCCCCCGCTGGCATGACAAACAACAGCAAAAAAGGAGGAAAATAATTTCAGTGTGTTTTCCAGTGCCTGTTTTTCCCCCGAATGTTTAGCAACAAAGTTGCCCCGAAACGAGGTCAATGCATTCCCAATTGCCGATAACAAAAAAGAAAAAAAAAAGTATATGAAAAACTGAAATTCAACAGCAAAGTTCAAAGTTAAGTGCAGTGTACTGTAAATCGTAAATAAATGAAATATGTAAATTTTCCACTTGAGTGAACCCACATACATATATGTATATAGTCTTGGAACTACTATATAGTATATGGTATCTGTATCTCTCGGCCCATAATTGCATTCCGGCAGCAACTTGTTATCAGCGCGGCTGCTGGGCTCCGCAATCAGACTTCCACTTGAACTATATATCCCCTCTTTATTGGTCTTTATTGGATTACCAGTCGAGAGAAGCGGGTTAAGAGGGTACAGTGAACGCACTGCATACTGGATATTGCCGAGCAAACATTTGCTTTAGCCAGGTGAGTGGGCAGCCAGCCACAAAGTTGCAATGTCAATATGAAGTGTAAGCGAAGAGGATGTTGGCCAAGGGATTCCAGCCAGGGCATTGCACTCGGCCGGGAATTGTGTCAGTGTCCACCCCCGAAAAAATAATGCTGAATACCCGCATCTCAGAGATACGAAAAATACACAGAGGAATATAGTTTTAATAAAGTTTTATTAAAGTAAATTAGGAATCTTGTAGGGAAAGATGCTAAATTAGAAACAAATTTAAATAAAAAAGAAATTAAGATAACTTTGCAAGATATTTAGCCTTTGGAAATATTTAAAATTACCTTTCCCATTGATAATATTATCTGAAAAGCAAAAACAAATCTTAAAATCTTTGTTGAGTTCTGAGATATAAACATGATTATAGACAACATATTTTATATAAAAACACAAGCTATAAAATCGATATTTTGAATATTTAAGCTATAAAATCTATTTTTAAAAAATCATTTTATTAAGAAACTTTAAACCTTGCCATCACTTTATGGTTTCATTTCGAAATGCAATAGAAATAAAAGCTTTTCTATTTACGAAAATTAAGAAAGACCCGAAGATCCCATCTCATTGAAGACTCTCCCTATAGGTTTTTAATAGTCTCCACGTATTTCTCTCAGTTCATAAAACTCAAAACAGCTCTCGGGGCCCCCCACAAACAACCGACGACTTCAGATATAAATCTATTCTATTGAAATCTAAAATCAAAGACAAAGCGAACATGCGAGGGCGGCAGATAAAACGGATTAACATAACATAAAGCGACAACAGCACTTAAAATTAATAAACAAAAGTCAATGACTGCTGGCTGGAGGGGGAGGAAAAGTCATGCATATAGCCTATATGGCGTATAGTAATGTGATATTGGGCCCAAGTACGGAATGCGTCTGCTATAATGGATACTCGGGCTTAGATATAGATATAACCGCATAATTGGTGTACGGTTTCCTAACTAGATCGGCGCAGATTGAGCCATAAACCTTACGATACCGTTAAAGTCATTGGATTGCCATATCTATATCTCTATGGCAGCTAATTAATCAGCCCAGCCGCCACGATTTGGGGTCACTATCTGTCATCGCTCCGTGCGGGGTGTGAACTATTCGCAGTTTGCAATCAAATGAAGCCCAAAAGTGAGCGGATTGAGACGCAAAAGCGACAAAAGATAATGGTCAGTGGATTTGGACTTGGGAAACAAAAGAAGTTCAACGCTCGCGGCAACAGTTAGTTCACAGTGAACCCTCGCTTGCTGCGATGGCCGTTTGCTGATAAGCGCATTCTCGCATTCGATTCGTACCTGCGATGTGGGCCACAGCGTGACCAATTTCCCTGCCCTTTTCCGTTTCTGTAGGGAAAGCCCATGGAAATAGAGGTTTTTTTTAGGGGGGAAACCCGGAAGGGAGTGCCAGTTGCTGATATTTTTTCACAGAGAAAGAGAGAAAATATAAATAATTTATGGGTAATGAGAGAGGAAATGGAATACTGAATTAACACTCCTAAAACGTAAGCTTCCCCTATAAATAAATAAATAAATATATAATATATATTTTTATAAAGTTAATTCTTAATTTAAATCAACTCAACAACAGCTGAGGAGAACCTCTAGAACAGCTTTATTTTGGCAGTTGAAATTTCGTACCTGGAACAGCTGGCTCCAAGCTGGCCCACCGCCAGTCTGGCATAATAATAACCCTGAAAGTTTACTGACTTCCGTTGCAGCAGCAGCAGCAGAAACTAGCGACTTGCCGTAGGCTGAGCTGGATGCCAGGTGGAGGCGCAGGACAAGTCCAGGGGCAAGGGCGATCAGAATTGGGATCGGAATGGGGATCTGTGGACACAGATACATATAACCATATAACCATGTAACCATATAGCCAGAAGAACGGCTCACGTAGGTGGCGCTTGTGTTGTTTATGTCGAGGAGGAGGCGTTGGCTTCATTCTCCCGGTGTCGTCTGCAATTTGTTGCTGTTTCTGTTTCTGTTTCTGCTGCAACCTGCGGCTGTGCAAGGAGCTGGCTCTCGGGCTGTACTAGTGTGAGTGCGGTGTTAACAACCGTTGCTACGGTTTGGGCCCGCCGAAGAACCGTGTTAACTGAAAGGCCTGCTGCCACTGTTGCATGCAGCATTTCCACACGTTTCTTCCCCTGGCAGTGGCGACAATGACATGACAGCAGCAACACTAGCAACACCAGCAGCATAGCATCTCTATGCCTCGCAGATTGCATCTGTGTATTTATCTTAATTAGGCGGGCGTTGGCCCAGGTAAGAAATTCATGAATCACTGGCTAGCTGCCTGCCGGAGCGACATGTGGAGGAAGCCTAAAAATAGCAGCTGCATTCGTGGGTAAACTGTTAAGAGACTGGGCATTATTAAGCGGAATATGAATTCATTTAAGCAAGCTGGCAAAACGTTTTTTACTTATGGGCTATGCAACTTGTAAAGCACTGCAAAAATAAAGGGTTTTATGGCTGAAATGGGTGGGAAAGGGTCTGAATAAAAACCAATTTGTAATAACCAAAAGTAGTTATAGAAAACTAAAGGGGATTTATTATAAATTTCGGTGCGAAAAGAATCGAAATTACTTTAATTAAATCCTGAAGCCTGATATCTCCAAAAACCTTCTTCTATAAATTCAGACAAAAATATATTTAAACTCCCTGCAAATCTCGATTTAATTGGCTTTACATTTTTCTGGAATTCCAAAGCCCCCACTTTGACGTTATCCTGATGCCGGCAAAACCAATTTCCCATAGGCCAATGGCAATTAATTAGAAATCGCTGAGCTACGAAAATTGATTTTACTTAATCAAGCGGCTAACACACACACACACATAGACGTAGAGCCTCAGCGACATCGAGAAAATGACGCTTTAAAAGTTTTTCGCTGTTGCCAAACGCACCAAAAATTAATCAAGCGGTAAAGGCAACAACAACAAATGCATATCGAAAATCGAAATAAAAAAATTAAACCAACAAAAATCGAGAAAAATCGAATTTTATAGGCAGCGGCGGCGCTTGAATGCCCAAAATGCATATCGCTTGGATTCCAATACGAAGTTTACTGTCGTTCGTTGTCGCTGTTGCCTGTTGCTGTGTTGCTTCGACTATGTTGCCTGATTTTATTTTCAGTTTTGGACATAATTTACGTGATCATGGCGCGTCGATAGCAAGAAATTATCGAGGCGCATGCGCGCCGAGTCCGCATCGATGTTGCCTCGCCGTGGCGCTCGGTTTCTAATTGTTGCGCGCGTTTGTGAAATTTATTGCGTTTCGATCTTATTTCTTCTGCAGTTTTTGTTGTTGTTCACTCTGCCACGTAACTCGAAAAGGCTTAAAAGTCGAGGCTTACAACTTCATTTCGCTACAGCGATTTGGTAGCTGCGATATGGCCAGCAAAAGCGAAATTTATTTTTATGTTAATGGCTCTGCCTGGGCGAACGCATTTCGTGAAAGGAAAAGCGCAATCGCAGAGAGAAAATAACACAAAAAATAAGGTTTTCGTTTACTGTTTTGCCAGAGGCGGAACGAACTCAGTGGGCGTGGCAGGGGCAGAAGCACATGTTTCCTGTTCGGTGCATTGCTAAGCGCTGACTTTTTGGCTCTGGCTGAGAATCAGAATCACATGAAACAGCTGCGCTTTGTTTCCAGATCGCTGAACCAGGCTCTCCCCCAGCAGCATTCTGACAGCATCCCGCTTCAGCACCTCCCTCGCTTCCCATAATAAAAATCTGAAGGAATTTATGGCTTGCATGGGGATGAGTCATCGCTCTGGAGGAACATGCATCACTTTCAGGAGTCCGGAATCCGGATTTATAGGGGCACCGTGTGAACGAACGAAAGTGCCGCCGGCAGGGTAATCAATACGCTGTTTGTTGTGACAGTGCAGCGATAAACATCCGCTTCGATTAGTTTTTTATTTGTATTTTTTTTTTTTTTTGGCAACCTGAACCACACCGATCGCCTGGAGGGTTTGGGATCCCAGGCGGGGGAGGGAGTTCTATTTCTGCAATTTTGCAAATCTAAAGAGATCAAAGAAAAATTCTGCAGATGTTCTTTACTCTTAAAAATATGAAAATATATTTAACTAAAATGATATTTCTATATGTTTTTCATAATACTTTCATCTGAGGGTTCTCTGAGTGTCTCACCTTCTCCATTTTGGCATCTTGCAGTCTATAATCTCCATTAGGTCCTCGCATCTGCTGCATGCTGCATGCAGCACATAATTTGCGCTGTGCGTTGCATTGGCAACTTGGCAATTTTGCAATCATCGAAATGCAATTCGAGTGCAATCATTTATCTGCCGCCTGGCTGGCACAATTTTTCATTTTCCTTTCCGATTGCAAGTCCTGCAAAAGGTAAATATTGAGGCGCAGGGTGGAGCCTGAAGTCTTGAGAGTGCAGTTGGGGAGTCTGGAGGAGATACAGTCCGAGCTGGAGTCCCGGGGGACAATCGATTACCGCGACCGGACTGCGGCGCAAACGTAATCAGACAAATTCAATTTGCGGCAATTTGCATGCCGCGTTCGTGAAAAATGACAATTGCAGCGAGGCAACTGCCGTCATTCTAATGTGGCCAAGGCTGCACTTTGCTTTTATTTATTTTTATTATTTATTTTTTTTTTACTCTTTTATATATACATTTTTGTTGTATTTTTGTTGTTGCAGCCGCGTGGCTACCTGGTTCATGGCTGTTGCACATTTGGCGCCTTATCGCCGCTTTAGCATCTGCCAGCAAGTTGCAACTTGCAGCATGGACAACGGCAACCTGAGAGTCGCCGCCGGCGGCGGCAGGTTTGGGTTTTTGCCTTAACTTTAGCTTTGGCCATAGCAGGAAATGAAAAATTGGCAAACATGCCACGCTCTCCGCTCTCCGCGGCTTAGACATGCATATGTTGCTTTTCCGCTGGATTTCCTTTGGGGGTTTGGTTTTCCTCTTTTTTGTTTTTTTTTTTTGGGGCTCGCATTTCATTTGGGGTGTGTCGCCTGCAGCCGAATGCGACCACTTTTGGCGCACTCACTTAACCCTTGAACTGGCAACATTGCATTGTTTTTGTCGCGGCCGAAAACGTGATTAAATTTAATTAACATTTGCTTCCTAAAAACTTGTACCGGCCGATGTGAAATTTAGTCATTAGTTGTTGTTATTGCGCGACCATTAGCGCAGACACGCCCACCTCTGATCACGATCCAAGGCGGCCTGCAGGTGCCGCCTGAAGTTTGTTGTTGTTTTGCCATTCAAGTTGGCCAAAAAAAAAAAAAGAGTCAACAAAAAATCGGAGTTACATCCCAGCACGATTGAATTAGCATAACCCAAACGGGGCCGCCGAGTCACAAATCGGAATCAACGATAATGATGGCGTGTCGCTGGGGCAGGCACTCGAAAAGAATTTAATTAGAAGCCAGCTGGAGTGGGAAATTCTGTTCTATGCTGCTGGCTAGGCTTTTCCAGGTCATCATCAGCCTGCCGCCACATGAGTCGAGGAAAACCCGAGGAAAATGCAGTCGTTAAGCGAAAAGCTTTGCGGCATGTCAACACGGCCTTTGCCGTAAATCAAATGCGCAGAGTTCTCTAGATCCCCAAAGAAAATCTGAAAACACTGAGGAAAATGTGGCCTGAAAATTCTATATAAATTGGAAAAGAAAAAAGATGTAATTATAAAACAAATAAATTACTCTGAAGTTATTGTAGCTTAAAGAATGTTTAAACTTTTATAGGCTGTAGTTTTGATTATTAAAGGATATAGGTTTTTTTGTCTTATATCTCTAATTTCTTTCCTGTGCACTGATCCCTAGACGAAATAACAGACCCATTCCCTTTGCCCTGGCACAATTTGTCCGAGGAATGAGCTGAGGAATGTCGCAATCAAAATTTCAACATCATGTTGCCTCAACAACAGAGGAAAAAGTAAGAGAGAAAAAATAGTGTGGGGGGGAAAATGGGAAAAGTGCGCCCACGGAACTATTTATAGACGCACAGTCGATCGCCAGTCCATTGGGCCAAATGTTTCCGAATCTGAAGTAGATTCTGGATCTGGATCTTCTCGGGCATTGCACAAGCGGAGGCATAACAGACATAATAATGGAAATAGAGGGCTCCCAACTCTGAATATGCTTCTAATTGGCGCAAATTATTGAAAAGATCTTCTCCAGATTGTAATGATGGAACGAGAGGAGAGAAGCCTTTGAAATTGCCAGCAATTTGTTCTGCCCCTCCCCTGGACTCTGCAGACTGCATAAATCTTCCATTTGGTTGGCTGCTCTCCTCCTGACAATAAAGTATTAAATTACCATAAATTATTATTTCTGGAAAGGCATTTAATTAGAGGGCCAGACGATGGATAAAATAAAATAAACGGAGGAGGAATTGGGGGAAACTATGGCCAAGGCTCTGACACTAAACTTGACCCACAAAAACAGAGATAGAGTTGTCTCTTTAATATCTTTTCATGGTTCAATTAGGCAGCGAGAACTGAACTTTGGAGCTAGTGTCAGATTTTTGTAGGAAATTCAATGCACAGAAATAATTAAATATAGATTTATAGACTGCCAAAAGAAGTTAATCATTTATTTGCCTGAATATAGTAATTATTAATCCCAAATATATTCTCAAAATTCTATATTTTATATTTCTTCCTCCAACTGACAATATTTTTTCCAAGTGCCATTTTCAATTGAGCTTGATGAATGGACGGCGTGTTTTAATTTTGCTCGAATGCGTGGCATTGCCGGACTCCCCACAGATCTCCCATGGCGAGCGACTGGCCCCGATCCGAGCCGCAGAGGTGGTTCCTCCGTGGAGCCACTAATTAGTCACAATTTCCAGAGACATGGACAGTGTCAAAGGTCCAGAGGAGCTATTTTTAGCCATCGGCAGAATGTTGCTGCTGCCGCTGCGCATGTGCAACCAATTATTAATTGCATATGCAACATCGCTGCATTCCTGGGGCCTCGACTGGGATCTGAGTCAGCGGTTTGCTCCATGGCGCCGATCCTCGTCAGAGGCGTCAACGGCGTGTGCCCGTCGTCGTTGCCGTCGTTGTTCCAACCACAGTGTGTAGGTGGATTGACTAATAGCCGGGCCAGAGTCTCTATCCTCCGACAGAACCTGGCGGAGGGGAACCCATAAAGAATCCATAGAGTATCCAACGATCGGTGGATTGGCACGGTGCCTGCCGCACTTTCTTGTCGCGCCCCTTTTTGCATTGCTTATTAAATTACAAAACAACGGCCCACACATAAATAATAAACGTGGAAAGCTCTTCCCTGGCCGGGCATTAGATGATGGCAATAGGAAATGCCTGCCTCCTCCTGGGTGCCCATCTCTCTGCTCCCAGCTCCATCTGGCCCTCTATGTCTTATGAAAAATTCCTAGCGCTTGGCGTCTATAATTAAGCGTGAAATGTTGCTGGCGTTACGCCGCATTCCTTGAACCGAGTCTCGACTCGAGCCCTTTGGCTATGGCAGCGCGGATCCAAGACCACGAAGGAATATCCAGGGACCCAAAGCTGAACACACTTCAAAAACACAGAGAGAAATAGAGACTTTTATCAAACGAAATTAAGTGTCTTACAGAAAAAGAAATCCATTAAAATGTTATCTCAAAGTTATAATTTTTATTAATATTTTAAAAAGGTGTTCTTAGTCAGTATTTTTTATAATTTCCTACTTTCTCTCAGTGTGGTTTCCATATCCCAGAGACGCAGACAAAGGCGAAGGCCAAGAGCAGGCACTTTTATGGGTTCCTTGTGCGCCGCAGCAACAGCAACAGCAGCAATTCTTATTAATTGCAAGTGTCCGCACTTACTTTGCAACATGTTGCAAATAGAATCTCGGGCCGAACCGTGGCCCTGCCGCCTCTTTGTTGACGGAAGTCAATTCAAATTAAGACCCCCGAAGGCTCAAGCTCCAGCTCCAGCTTCAGCCTCAGTTTCAGCCTCAGTTTCAATCCTCTGCACTCGGTCCTTGGCCCAAGAGTTCAACGATCTTGGCGGACGGAACAATGCGGCGCAACATGCTGCAAGTTGGGCCAGCGAAAATTGATTTCTCTTGTTAGGGCTTTAGCGCTTTTTCGGATAGCCATCCGAGCATTTAACCGAACAGTAATTAAAATAAATTGCCTGCCCAGCGCAGCCTGGTCCAGCCACATCTAGTGTTGGCCATCTAACGCTCCAACGGAGCTGTTGATAGAATTGGCACTAGCCGGGACTCCTGGCTCCTTCCTCCTCATGGCCATCAAATTAAAGCGCTAAATTGTTGCTCGCCTTTTCCTGTCTTTCATCACGCCATCGTCGGCTGGTTCAGGTTCATTAACATATGTTTGCCGGGGGATCTGGCAGGGATCGGGTCTTGGAAACAGCCTGGCGAATGGGGCAGCAGTGAAACTTTATGATGCCACCAGACCGAGCCAAGCCCAACTCGAACTGCTCGATGCTGCGCCAAGTCCGAGTCGGAGTCGGAGTCTGGCTCATCAATTAAAGAAGTGGCCATAATTTGATTGTCTTAGCTGTGGCCTGACCTGCTTTTTATGGCCACGCCGCCAGTTTTCCACTTGCCAATTACGGCCATGGCCAAACAACAACAGCTGCCACACCGCCGGTGGTCTCTGGACCGAACTGGATGACTGTCGATCGAACCAAACGCGTTCTGTGCGCCTCCTTTGGCCAGCGGCATATTTTCGCTGGAAAATCTGTGAGCCACTTGGCTCACTTGACTCCGAGAGCATTGACCATTAATTGAGGCCTTTCAAAAGCATTGACATTGGATCTAGCTGCGGCATGTGGTCCACTGCCTTGGGCGGTGATCTGGCACAGCCGCGCCGGATCGCAGATTCAATCCTAATGGGGCAAGGCACCGCATTCCTCGGATGCGGGGGGCATTCATCTATCCAAAGGGGAATGGCTTCGATGAGCATCCCTTTGCCGTGATGTAACTGAAGGTTACAACCTCAAAATATCTAAATATGCGATATTTGAAGTAGTTTCTTTATCTTTTAAGTATTTCCAACTTGTTTGAGTTTGTCAACTTAAAACGAGATCTACCAGAAGGAAAACCTTCAATGACCCCGCCCAAGACTGAAGCCACTGGGAATTGACTTGTCAATGTGGACAGCCAGCAGAACTTGTTAACAATGTTAACACAGATATACCCGTATCTCGGCCCGAATGCAAATTTATCCAAGCGATGCGATACGCAGAGCAGCTTGTTTATGGAGCTCATTAGCGGTAAGCCATTACCAAGAAGCCAATGTGATCTGTCCAGTTGTTCACTCGTCCAGCTCCTATCTAGAGTCAACAGTGTGCCTTCGAGTGGCTGAAGTACACACTTGGCCCTATCTGTGAGGTGTCTTGGCCTTCAAACCAGACAGACGCAACTCCCCCACTCTACTTCCAGCTCTTGAGCTCCAGCTCCACCTCCATGCCGAGTGAATGATTGACTGACTGAGATGGTAGCCCGACTGGGTTACCAGTGTGCGTCGCCCACGTAGATGCAAGATTTTCGGGGACTGCACTCCAAGCACTTATGCAATCCGTGCTCCACATTAATCAATCAGGGAAAAGCCTAAGCCCTGACTGACATTTCCTGCGTGCGATGTGCGAGCTTGGAAATCGAATTGATTTCGAAAGCGAAAACCGCACACCGAACCTATGATAAACCGCATGGAAATGTCTGGCAGTGTTGGCTGTCCGCAGAGATTAGCGTTTCTTGGGTCATTGTATTAGCGTGGAAAGTGGTTAGCATATGGCAGCTGCCAGCTGCTAATTAAAACCGATGGCCATCGATGGTCTTATATAAGGCCTGGCTGCCTCCTTTCTGGCGTTGATGTCTCCATTTGGCTTGGAGAAATCCCGCTTGGTGCAGCCCTTGAACTGCCCATATTTGGCACCGCCATCCAGGCCAATGAACTGGATTTGGCTCTGGCTGCGGCTATATTTAGTGGGCAAAGAAGTGTTTACACTTTTATGCATTTCGCGGCAGTTGCCATTCATCAACAGACACATCGCACAGACGCGCAGGAGATCCTCCGAAATGCCAGAGTCACGTCAAAGTCAAGGCGGGCCATTGAGAGGGCACCAAGGAAGGGAGGTTCTTCCTCAAGAACATGTCGGAGTGGGCCTAGACCCGCCCCTTCATCTTCCCGGGGCTGAAGTGCAAAGTGCAACAGCTTGGGCTGCTCCACTCCACTTCAGAGCACTCGGCTCCTCAAGTGAAGTGTCGCCTGCCAGGATGGCCAACAGAAAAGAGAAAGGCACAGTGGATATACAACCAGGAAATATTTACTAAAATTAATAACTATTTATGAGTTTCCAACTTGGGTTACTTGGCTTAAAAGAATAGCTTTTGTAAGGTTAAGAAAAATAAGCTTATGGCCAAGAATCTAACCGTTTTCTTCTTAGATTTTAACCACTGTACTCCCAGGGAAGCCAAAGTTAATTTAGAATCAGCAGTCAGGCTATGTTTTATGAGATTTTAGCACTTTTCAGCCAAAGCATGTTTCGGCCTGGCCGCGGCTGTTTAATGGATGTCTGCCCCATGGAATTTAGCACGTTTTGCCACTCCGCCACTCCAAGGAAAACTAATATGCCAGCCTGCCAGCCAGCCTGCCTGCCTGCCAGGCTGCTCTTCGCCAGGCCGTGTGACATTTATGGCTTCCCAACCTGGTCCGGGAGTGGGTCTCCTGACCAGAGTCTGGCTTTGGCTTCACGTGCAAATATGAACAAGATTTATAACTTTTTGGCGGCGACATTTTCCTAGATTTTTGTTTGCTGCCGCTTTAAAAGGATTTCACTTTTCGCTGGAAACAGAGGAGCTGAAGGAGGAGGAGCTGCTGGAGCCGCACTAAAAGCAAAAGTTGCCGTGTTATTTGCCATTGCGTTGGCCTGGATGAGCAGCTAGCAGCTAGCAGCCGTCGTTTAAGTGGATCCATTGGATATCCAGCCGGGGCTAAAAATAAAAACCAAATCCATTGCCCTCGGTGAGGGAGCGAGATGTTGAGGAATTTTTATGCTTATGCGTCTGCAAGATTCGCTCAATTTCAAAAGAATTTCCAGGCCAGGCCCAGGGGGTGGCTAGAGGAAAGCGGAAACGATCTTTAATCCTCAAGAAATTATCAATGGATCTTAAGGAACATTAGATGCAATTGACTTCAAGGAGTAGGCTTAATTTTAATGGGCAAGAAAGTCTGGGAAACTACAAATAAATGAATTAAAAAATTCTCAAACATTTGATGTAAATAAAACATTTCCGTCTTTTATAAAATGTACAAAATTCTCCATTTAATTGCTCTGCCTGGAGTTTCCCTGTTTTCGCTAAAAAAAAAACCATATGTGCCATTTCCTTTGTAATTTCCACGCAGTTTTCCCCCAACACACACTTGCCAAGTTTTGCCTGCGGATCCCATTTCCTTTGCCAGCCTTTAGTTTCAGTTTCTGTTTCTGTGTTTGGCTTCTGTTTATGGTAATATCGTTGGAGTTAAGAGCCCTGTTCCAGGTCGTCGTCTTATCGAGGGAAATGTGTTTTTAAGTCGCGTTCAACGGCAACGCATTGAATAACATTTTAATTGGTAGTTGCAAAATGCGTGCCCATAAGCCAAGACCCATGGGGACACGTATGGGGTTCGGTTAATAGTCTTGGTTGATAAGGTGTGTGCACAGTAAGAAAAATGTAGGGTTTATTTTTAATATTAGGGGATAAGTTAAGGAGGTTTTTGATAGGTTTAAAGGTTTAAATATGTTTAAAAGTGGGGAAGAATATATAAAACCAATCCCTAACTTACAAAATTATATGGGAAAAACCACTTCTGTCTTCTCCTCCCTTTAAGCTGGACTCTAACGAATTTTCAAATATTTTTCTCGCCCTGTAACGGCTCCCTAAACACCAGACTAACCATGGCGCCAAGCCAGGCCGAAGTCGGGGCCAGACAAAATGAAATGCCGATTAAAATATCAATTGCCAGACGCGGACCTGGGCCATCCATCGATGGCGGCGACTAAGCGCATTAATTTAATGCTCTCAACAGCTGGCCGCGCATAAATAAGGTGTCTCCGCTCGGCATCCGTCGGCTTCGATTTGGATTCCGATGCGGCTTCAGATTCAGATACGCGTCCAGCAGATGACAGCACTTTCCCTTGCGACTTGCACGTAAATCGCGAATCCGTCAAGAGAGCAGCAGCTGCATCTTCGGGGCTTTGGATGACCTTTAGCTGCGACTATTTTTAGCCGCAATCGCGTAATCTTTGGCCAGTAACCAGGCGGGGGGGAGCCTTATGAAATTGTGTCAGGCCCGCCATAAATTGCCGGCTTTGGGAGCTTGTCCCAGGCGCGGGGCGAGGTGCTCGCCGGGGAGTGGACACCTGAAGCCGCCGCTGGAAGTTACGACCGCCTCGGAATGGCCGGCTGCCATAAGACACTTTGTCGCCGGGGCATTAAAGGGATTTGGATTTTGGAATGGGTCTGTTGGAAAATGAAACCAACAGACGGGTCTCGGATCTCGAATCTCGGCTCTGGGGTCTCCTTCTCCCCCACGTCCACGACAATGTCCACATCCACACATTCTGGCCCTGACACCCTTTCTGGCCGTGAGCGGGCTACTCCAATTGCAAAAAGAAAAAAACTACAAATTGCAAATTGCAAATGGCAAAATGACAGAGAGCTCACTTTTGCATTGTTTCGCCGTTTTGGACAGGCGTCTGTGGCAGAATTTGTTGAGCACTCCGGTTGCCGGAGATCGCCGGCCAGATTCCAGATTTCAGATACCAGATTATGGCCTGGTCTGGGCCAACAGTTTCCCAGGTCTCGGCGGAATTATGCCATAAATAGTTTTGGAACGGCCACAGCTGTTGGCATTTAATTAAATGCTCTCTGGCAAGTGGCAGTGATTATAGCCAACATTGCAGGCACAGCGAAAAAGTTGTCACCAAAGATTTGGGATATTATTTGGGGAAATATAAAGAAATTATATAGATAGAATAATTAAATATACATAAAAAATAATTAAAACATTAAAAATAATATCTTATAGTAGGGAATTTATTTTAAAAGCTCTCAAAATCAATGTAAAATTTGTTTATTTTGTACTAAATGAAATGTATACAATTCTAAGATGATAATTGTGCTTTAAACGCTATAATTAACCAAATATACTCCTAAAAATTAATCCTACACCCAAATTCTTGCTTTTATTTTCTAAAATATCTCATATATCACCCATATTTTCCCTCTCTGCATGGTTACCCATTGGGGAACCTGTCGGCACGGCCCACGTTTTGGCAATTAAGCAAAACGCTTCGCCGTCAAACTGGGTCAGCCTGCAGGATGACGGCGAGTGCGAGAGTTGTATGTATCTTTGGCAATAAGAAAAGCTATATAGCATCCATGCATCCAAAACTGTCTATTGGCCATTCCGGTGGAGTATCTCTGCTCTGTCTGCGTTCGCTCTCGGCCCACGCTAAATAATCAGGCAGAATGATGGAAAATTAAATGTACAAATCATGTTTACGACTTGTCGTCAGTCTCCCCGGAAAGGCGGTGGGCGTGGCAGCACTCATGCAAACTAATTGTTGTTCGTGGCTTTGGCAAAATGTTGCCCAACATGTTGCCAAAGTCCCCAAACTGCAGGATCCAAACTCCAGGCCACATTGACACCATTCGCAATTAGGGGGGAAAAAGTGGCCCGTCGGCTACCGTGGATGAGAGGATGCTCATGGCTGTGGCAGAATTCGAATAGCTGAAAACCCGCTCCGGTAGCCGGCGAACGTGGGCCGCAGTTTTGTCTTAAAAAAGTTAATTGCCTGATTTGCTCAGCCCCGGCCAGCGGGAAGTGAGATGTATGGGCTGTTATGTTGTTAGCCAAATGTGCTAAGCGATAATCGCATAAACTGTGGCCTTAATGAAGTTGCCACAAGGGAGAGGTAGCGAGGAGGCATTACCACGAGCATTTGCACATCGAAGATGTGGATGCGGATGCTGGGTTATAAGAATGCAGAATGCAAATTAAATCTCTTGCTTGGTATTTTATTTATAGAATTTACGATCTGGGTTATAAAGGCCATTTTAAGTGTAAAGAAGAAAAGAGAACATTTTAAACTTTAATTTATAAATTCAGCAAATTAAATTTGTGGCCAAGAGTAGATCTTACCTTTACTTTTCCTGCATAATAAGCCAACCCAGAATTAACTTCGCAATTCGATCTAGTTTTTTCCTTGTGTGGAGAACAAAGAGCAATCATTAAAAGTGGCCTGCATGCACTATTGACTATTGAGTGACGCGATCTATAATTTATAGATCAAGTCTCCCTGTCGATAATGTTATTAAATCCGCAGTTGCGAGCGCTATTGATTAATTGAACCGTTTGTGAGAAATGATGAGCAGCAGGCCTCGGCCCGGCTTGGGGAATGTCCATGTCCCTGTCGGCTGGGTCGATGTTCTGCCTCTTTTGTCGATGTTGCCAGGCGGCTGGTCATGTTGGTGTTGGTGTTGCCTGTTGCCATGTTGCTGCTGCGCGTTGTGGTTTTGCCATTCTGCGTTGGCATATCAATTCACATGTCAGGCCGCCAGGCAGGCGAACAGCAGCAACCTACTTATTTATGCGGCCGACCAGGCCGAGTTACCAACTTCGACTCAAACTCCGACTCCGACTCCGATTGCGATGCCGAGAGCAACTCGAAGCCGGGCCAGAATACTGGCCTGCACTGACTGATGGCCACGTTCTGACCGCGGCTCGTTGGCCATGCATCCTGCGGCTAAACAACTCAATACATCAGCGTTGTCCGCCGTTGTTGTTTGGCCCCGGCATAAATCATTTTATGCAACAAAATTATGGCAAATATCGGAGGATTACGAGCGTGTGTGTTGCGTGGCCATCAACATGGCAGCACCTCCATCGATCGATATGGATCGCATGTGCTTAGGGAATGCAACGCCCACGGGACACGAGCTTTGGGCCCTCTTTGAAATACTTTAACCAAATTAGTCATCACTCCATGGCTCCTTTTTATAAAATAAATAAATTTAAGTTACAAACTTAAATGCGTTCTCTTTTAAATTTACAGGCAGCACCACAGAGTTGGCACCTTCGCTGCTGGGCATCTACGACACCTTGACGAACAGCCTGAGCGCTGGGCCCACGACATCCTCTGCGGCGACAACCCACGAAGCGAAGGCTTCCAGCAGCGGCGACTCGACGCCCAAGCGGAGCAACAGCAACTGCAGCAGCACCAGTGACTCCTCCTCTGCCTCCACTGACACCTCGGCGAGTGTCTCCACCAGCGATGACCAAGGAGCCAGCTACACGCTAGCCAAGTCCAGCTCCCGGTCGAACCACCCGGGGCCACTGCCACCGCTGCCATTGGTGGTAGCGGGTCTGCGCGATGAGCCCGACGGCGCACAGCTGAGCCGGCTGGTGGTGCAGCGGAACCAAAGCCAGAGCGGCATTCACGGCAGCAGCAGCAGCCTTGCCTCCAGCGGCAGTCGGCGGGGCAGCAACATCCGCATCCTGTCCCCCAACGTACACCGGATTATCACGCACTCGGACATTCAGCCCGTGGAGGCGGTGTCCATCGAGGCCCTGCAGCAGCAGCAGCAGCAATCCCAGAGGAGTCCCACCCAGGGACGGTACATCAAGACCCACAGCAGTGGTTCCTCGCCGGTGCAGGGCTCGGGTTCCACACCCAAGCTCAAGCTCTCGCATATACCGCTGTCCAAGATCACCGGCAAGCTGTCCACGCAGTCGGGCAGCGAACTGGTGGCCACCTTTGACTCCAGCACGGAGTACCTGCAATCGCTGAACTTTGCCGCCGCCGAGAAGTTGAAGCCAGGAGCAGACAAGGACGAGGATCGAACGCCAACGAATAAATCCGTGCCGGGAACACCCTTCCACTTCGATGGGCATCCGTTTCAGGCGACGCGCAAACTGACCTTGCCGCGTTACGAGTCCCAGCAGAGCATCAAGCTCATCGAGATGGAGCAGCTGGCGGCCACCAGTGCCCAGTTGCAGCAGGCGAAGCCAGGAACGCCTGGAACACCAACCACGCCCACTCCGAACCAGAACCAGAACCAGAAGCCCAGTCCCAAGGCCAAGGAGTTTGTGTGCAGCGAGCCTCTGAGTCCAGTCGACATAGTGGACACCATTAACTTTGACCTGGTGACGCAGCATATCGAACGCCTGACTCTGGCCGATCCCTGGGCTATGGATGGGCCCGGTGAGGAGCTCGTAGAGGCGGTTAACAAGCCTCTGGTGAACAAGCCGCTGGTCAGGAGCAGCTCCGCCGCCTGCGCCTCCACGATCTCCAGCTCACCGCTGCTGACCTATGCCCGGACCAAGAGTCTGGGCGCCAAGGCCAGCACCTTGGGTGGGGGCGTGCCTTTGAAGCTGCCCACCGCCGAGCAGCTGGCCGAGCTGGAGGAGGCCAACAAGCTGTCGGCAGAGAGTCTGGACAGGCTGACCGACATCAAGCCCAAGTTTGCCGCCCGCCTAAGTGAGCTGGCCCGTTTGAACAACCGGCCGCTGTCATCCTCCTCCATCTGCTCAACCTCCTCCAGCTCCAGTTCCGGCTCCGATCAGCTGCTCAACGGCAAGCTCACGGCCACCTCGTACCTGGCTAGCGTGGAGAGTCTGGCGGAGAGCGAGAACGATCTGGGGGACTCCCATCATCATCATCATCCGCATCATCATCCGCCCGCCATGAGTGTCCTGGAGAAGACCTGCCTGGAGATAGTGGACTCGGAGCGCAGCTTTGTCGAGGATCTGGGTCAGGTCATCAAGGGGTGAGCTTTGCCTATATATTATCCATCCATAAAGTATCCTAATTTGGTTATCCTTGGGCTTTGAAGGTACCTCAACGACTGGAAGGAGCGCGCCTGCCTGCGCGTGGACGAATTGCAAATACTCTTCGCAAACATTGAAGAGATTTACGAATTCAACTCGATGCTGCTCCAGCGACTGGTCAACACGGGATTGGAGCCCGGCCGCATTGCCAGATGCTTCATCGACCTGCGCGATGGCTTTGATGTGTACACAACCTATTGGTGAGTTTCGGGACAGAAGAAGTGACTCATACTGGGTCTTGATAAGCCTCTGAAAATTATGGGGAAATCCCTAAATACATTTCCAGTCGCTTTGCTTAATTTTATCAGCAAAAGTACTTTGGCAAATTGTGTCTTATCAGGCAGAACCTTAAATAAAATTACTCATTGGAAGCTTATCGCTTAGATATCAAGTTCAGTCATTAGTTGTACATTTACTTTAGGATTTAAGATTTTAATTTACTTTTGTTTAAAGGTTTTCAATATTCAGAGTAGGAATTTTAATCAAAGGAAAAGGTTAGCAAGGAAATATCAATATTTCGTTAAGATTAGAAACAGGTTCTTTGGGGTTACCTTAAACTATTATTGTATATTTTTAGTAAATTATACCACAAGACTCTTAATTCTTGTAAATTTACTATTCCTACTTTTCTACAATTATAAATCACAGATCCAAGCTTTAAAGGTTTTTTAGAGTTCCCTAAAATTATAAATATTTTCAAAACAAAATACCACAAGATTCTTAATTTTTGTAAATTTACTATTCCTACTTTTCTATAATTATAAATCACAGATCTTTATGGTTATTTAGAGTTCCCTAAAATTATCAATATTTTCAAAACAAAATACCACAAGATTCTTAATTTTTGTAAATTTACTATTCCTACTTTTCTACAATTATAAATCACAGATCCAAGCTTTAAATGTTATTTAGAGTTTCCTTAAAGTATCAATATAATTATATATAATAAATGCCCGATCCTGACGCTTGTTCACACATCTCCGTAATTATGAGCCAAACTCCCGCAGCGACCTGGTTGTTCCTGCTTTCAGGGTAACTAAAAAAAATACATTGCAACCATCGCTGACCATCGCCACATGGCGTGTTCGCTCCATCTTCGATAGAAGCCAAGAACGGTAACGACCAGGCCAAAAACGATCTCGATAGGCCAAACTCTAGCTAGCAGCATGACACGAAACGATGGCCAAGACGATGGCCAAGGCGGTGGCGTCTCTTGGCAATCCAGGCACGCCATGTTCCATTTAAACGCTGACGTTTACCTGGCCGATGCCAGGAGAGCTCGGTCCGATGGCCAAAGTTTGATTTGTCGCCCCCAATGACACGTCGGCATACATCATCCGCTCCCTCTGACTTCCTGACTCCCCCGAATCCCATTTGAAATTCAGATTTAATGCTTGCCCCGATGATGAAGACCTAAAAGCCCATGTCACATATGTCATAAATTCAACTGTTTTCTTCTCCTCCCCGCAGCACAAGCTACCCGCAGGCCATCTCGCTGCTGACCAAGCTGCTCCAGGCCACCTACACCTACACTCTGCTGGCCTCCACGCAGAAGGGACTCCAGCACCGGCTGCCCCTCGGCTCCTATCTGCTGAAGCCGGTACAGCGCATCCTCAAGTACCATCTGCTGCTGGACGTAAGTGGGGAAAAGTGGGTGACGGCTGACGACGACGACGACGAGTGACGTGACTCTACATGACTTTCCAACTTCTCCTCTCCTTGCAGAGCCTCCGCAAGCACTGTGACTTGAAGGAGGTGGCCGAGGCCCACGTGATCATGCGCCAGGTGGCGTACAACATCGACCAGGTGAAGCGCAAGCAGGAGCAGCAGAGCCGCGTCAAGGAGCTGTCGGGGATACTGGACGGCTGGATGGGACCAGGTGAAAGCAGCTATGGGGAAATGCTAGAAGGGATCATATTTAACCATCACCTTGTCCCATTCCAGAGCTAACTGTCTTGGGCGAACTGCGGCAGGAGGGCCTGCTGATGGAGCAGCACAACAAGCCCCGCCTGGTGCTCCTCTTCGCCACGATGCTGATCATCACCAAGCAGAAGGAGGACGGACGCCTGCAGTTCAAGACCTACATAACGGTGAGTATCTGTGTATATATTCATATCGCAACCATCCTAATCCCCGATCAATCGACAGCAAAACAACTTGATGCTGAGCGAACACCTGCCCGGGGAGCCGACCAGCTTCTACGTGATTCCCTTCGACGAGCCCCGGCATCAGATCAAGCTGACGGCCCGGAATCGTGACCAGAAGCGCATCTGGACGCAGCACATCAAAGGTGTCATGCTGGAGAAGCTCGACATTCCCATGCGCGCCAAGGAGCTGGTCTACCAGCTGGGCAACGAGGAAGGTGAGAGCTCCCCGCTTGGATAGCCTGCTAACTTGGCTTAGCTTTCTGGCCTAGCTCTCTGGCTTAGCTCTAGGGTTTAAGTTTAAGTTTTTGTTTTGTTTTTAGTTTTTGTTTTTGTTTTTGTTTATGTTTTTCTTGTTGCTGTTATGTTTGTCATGTGGCCAAAAAACACTTAACGATTCGGATTGGGGACTGCACGAGATGATGAAGTGCCCACAGTAATGCACATACGGGTACTTGTTATAGTTGGGTAATGCCTGTCGACCTGTCGTCGTCGTCCTCGTCGGCGGAAGGGAAGCCACAGAGAGAAAAATGGCTTTAAATGGGGAGTTTCTAAGGATCTATTAAAGCATTAAAGCAAATTCCAGAATATAGTAAAGATGTAATATATATTTTAAGGAGGCAGATATAACAAACGATCTTTAACTTTGAATTTACTCTCCAGAATGAAAACTATAAATTGTAGCTAATAATTTTTAATTTGTGATTATATTAACTGAATGAATTTAGAAATCATACAAAGAAATAATTTAAATAAGAACTTGTAATGTATAAAAATCAAGAAAAAGAATCAATATCACATATTGACAAACATATTCCCCTCTATATATTATATAAATTTTGATATAGCGAAAATTTAAATATCATAACATTTTGCATTTAACTTTTAAATATTGATATTATTAAACAAAGACATACAAATCAAGAAGAAAAGTAGGATAACTTATAGGAACCAAACCCCTTAATATTATATCACACGTTTTAGTATATCAAACTTTAAAATATTGAAATTTTTCGTATGAAAATATGGATATTATTATCTTGATATCAATTATATTTGACACATTTTAACAGTTCAATGTTTATTGTTTTAAAAAAAAATATTTAAATTAGAGAATAGGCTGGCAACGTAAAAATATATGAGAATTCGCTGCAAATACTACTAAATATTATCTGTAATATGTATTAAAATGCTTTTTTTTTATTATTTCAAATTTTAGATATTTCTAATAGGGAAATTTTTTTACAACATTAATAATATCCCTATTAGAAACATCTAAAATTTAAAGTAAAACACCTTTACTCCAAAAAATTTTAGTATTTGAAAATATGAATCTTAAAAGATGCCATTAATATGTTTCCTTTTAATTTTTTGCTAATTTTCTCTCTGCACTCGAAGGTTTTCCTTACTCCCAATTTAATCCATTTTGGAGTAGCACTCACTTTTCTCTCTGTGCACTTATGATTCGCACGCTCCAGCTGCGGCAACAGCGGCAAAGTGACATAACCAAGTGGCGACTCCAGCCAGCCTTTCGCCAAAATCGTGCCAAATCTGTCGACGCCTCGTCGGTCGGGATTTGATTTATTACTCGGGCCCGATGTAGGCGAAATTTTAATTGCGAACTATATATGTATCTATATATACTTGAATATATATTGTATGTAAATCTGTGCAAAGCATATCCGAATCGTTGGGGGTTTCTCTTCGCGGTCCGCTTAGGTGGTGTCCCTAGGTTACAATAGTACTAATTTTAATGATCTGTGTAAACTGCCGATTTGATCTAACTCTACTCTATGAATTGCTATATGTTTACCGTTGTAGTACTACCAGTGATGCATTCTAAAACTAAACACCCCAAAACAAAGAAACGAAAAAACTTTGACTAGTGTTTAAGGCGTTCGTTCTAAGGCTAAATCCCACACACCCAGAGACTGAGACCGATATCTAAAATACCAACCAAAAATATATATATATAAACAATAAATCCAAATCGATCAGACAGAAACTAAGGGCTGTAGACAACTGTAAACCCCCAAACCAAGTACATCTAACTGTAAACATCCTAATCGTAATCGTAGTACTCTCGTTAGCGTAACGTAACGTAACGTAACTCTGGTGTCCGAAGAGCCTAGTAAGTATCCGTACTTGTACCTGGATTGCTAGCTGTAATTGGCCTCCTAACTCGATCGGGCTCTGTGTTTGTTTGCATGCATTACCTTTATCTCCCCCATACTCGAACTGAGAACGAACTAACCCACTAACCAAGCGACTAACTCTGAAGGTTGCCCACTAACCCGTTCGACCGCATGATCCTTAGTTAGAATGCATCCTCACTGGTGTTTGTTTACCGCCCACACACCTGCTCCTCCTCATGTCACTCACCTCCGCCGCTTATCATTGTATTGGGCAGCACAGCCTCAGAACTCGACTAATCTGCTTGTATATAATCCCAGATCGGACCCCGGATCGCAGCACCTGGAAGTGGAGCCTCCACTCGGGTAGCAACTCCACGCCTACCTACCTGGAGCGAAGGAACGCCTGCCGACGCAGTGAGATTCGCCAGCGGAACTCCAAGTTCAAGCGAAAGACAGTGGCCAATTCCAGCTCCTTCGACAGCTTCAACGAGTCTCTAGAGGCGGAGCAGGAAGAGCCCAGCCAGGAGAAGCCATCGAAGCCGCTGTCAAGAAACAACAGCCTGGATGACACGGCCTTGCAGAAGCTGGCCGCGGCCATGAGGTACCGCAAGCGGGATGCCGGCGCTAAGGAAGAGACCAAGTCTCCGCCAAAGGAAACCGCTTGCAAATGCAGCAGCCAGGAGTCAAAGCCGGAACAGGATCAGCCAGATCCTTGCTCCTGCATTCTGCGGGATCAGCGCAGTCGCAGCACCAAATCACAGTCGCCAGTCTTCAGTTACAAAGCCCTCAAGGAGCGCAGCAAGTCGGTGCCCCGGATTGGAGGCTTCAGCCTGGACGAGGAGGCGGAGCGGGAACGAGAGCAGGACGAGGACAGTGCCGCCTCCTTGAGGGGCAGCAAGCCCGATCTCAGCGAGCGCAAGGTCAAGGGCAAGGGCTTCTTCGAGGTGCGGCAGTACAACCACAAGACGATGCCCAAGAGAATTGCCACCATGAAGAAGCAGCGAAGCAGCACCAAGAGCTGCTCCAAGTTCTACATGGATCTCAGTGAGTTCGACAGCAGCAGTGCCACAGTGCTCAAGATAACCGAGTCCACGGAGGAGCTGCGTCCCGAAAAGGAAATAGAGCTGGCCCAGGAGGCAGCCACCTTGGACGAGTCCTCGTCGGATCAGTATTACGCGGCCAGGGAACAGGCGGAGACGGAGCTGCTCTCGCCGGCGGAAAAGTCCAAGCGAGATGCCCAGATTGTGCTGGATTTGCTCAAGAACACCAAGGAGTTCGAGAGGATTTACAACAAGCAGCAGAAGCGACGCGAGAGTCCCGTAAGTCCTGTCCAGGACACAAATCGAGGACCCTTCCAGCCGCCACCGCGTCCCCCTTCGCGATCTCCGCCGCCCCTGGAGCTAGAGGGGCAACTAAAGCAGGCCATTGAAGATGCCGTGGATGCTGGACGTAGCGAGGAGCCCATCTACGAGACCCTCCTGCGCAACGTCCATGTCCCCTACAAGTTCTCGCCCGTCCTGGGACGCGCCAAGTCGGCCCAGTTGCTGAAGAAGCGCTCCAAGGCTGCTCCGCCGGCTCCGCGACCGGAGTCGGACTACGTCACGCTGGTCTACTCGCCGGACGGAGTGCTGCAGCGCGTGGGCGAAGAGGCAGTGCAGCGGGACAGCTGCAGCTCTTCCTCCTCCACGTCCACCTCCAACTCTTCCCATGGATCCGGGTCCACGCTAAAGCGCGACAGCCAGAGCACTGTGATCAACATGTCGATGGAGGCGGTGCCCAAGAGTCTGGTCTCCGGCTCGGGTTCGGAGAGCTCGCTGCTGCCGCGTGCCCTGAAGTCCATTGACAACCTGACCATGGCCTTCGGCCGCTCCAATCGTCCGCCAGAGCGCCGTGTGTCCGATGTGAGCGAGATGTGCCGCCAGAGCGTGCTCCATCGGCAGGGCAGCGAAGCCGTGGGGGAGCGCATGGCCCACGTGGATTATGCCGATCCCAAAACCCTCTTCGGCCTGGCCCCGCTCCTGAACCACTCGGAACGTGACTCGGTCTTCTCGCTGACCTCCTCCTCCAGCGACAGCATGTGCGAGCAGCAGCGAAAGCAGCGTTCGGGCGTGGATCCGCCTTCAGCCTCGGCCTCCGGCAGCTTCGAGTACGAGCAGCAGGTAGAGGATAGTCTGGAGAACGACTTCCGGGACTCGGCCATTTACAGTGATGACAACAACGACAAGCGTCCCGGAGACTATGAGCTACAGCGGCGACGACCTACCAGTCCACCGCCTCCGCCGCCTCCCCTGGGACCACGTCCGCACTCCTCCCACTCTCAACACCATCCCCCACAGGTTGCCCCAAAGCCCTCAAAGGATCAGCTGCGACTCGGACCAGTGGGTGGTGTCATCGTCTGCCAGTCGGCCTCCCGCAGTTGGGTCCTTCAGCAGATCGAGAACTTCAACAAGTAGGAAGAGGAGTCCTTCCAGTGGCTTCTCTTTCCCCTTTTGCCATAAACATAATTCCTTTGTAATTTGTACATAATTTTAAGTGTCTGAAAAACACGCAAACCCAAACACACACACACTTTGTATGCAATGCTAATTTTAGAAATTATATTTAGTCGATTGTTTTATATTTAGAGCCTAGTTGCATAACCGCAGAGTCATTTAATAAAATTTGTAATCATTTTAAATATTATTCGAAGGTTTTATTTTGTTGCTGGGGATTTGGAATTAAAAAGAAAGTGAGTTTAAAGCTCTAATATAACTTTCGGAGGAAGATATTAGTTTAATCAATAAACGTAGAAGGATAAAAGCGATAGCCCTTCGATAAGAATAATTCAAATTATGGCTTCTAAAAGGGCAAAGTCAATAAATAAAGTTTTAAATCAGTTTTTATAGTTTAAAAGGGTGTCTTTGTTGCTGTTGTTGTTTGAATAACTAAAATTTCCTATATTTAAATAAAATTGAAGTATGTTTTGAACGGACAACATCGATTAAAGTGATAACTTTTTGATAAGGATGAATCAAAGTTGGACTTTTCACTAACAGAGCTTTTATCAAGGATATAGCTTTTGTTATCACCTGGAAAAAAAACTGAGCTAGGATACTTACTAAAGGAAAAACTTTCAGAGGACTGATTCATGTTTATCATTTTCAGCTTGCTATAAAGTTCATATGCCAGTTTATAATTATGGTGGTGGAAACTGTTATAAAGCATTTGCTTGAAGGTATGCAACTATAAATAGCAATTATTTGAGCTCAACAATATGCAACAAAAATATGACCTTGAATTATATTGGAAATAAATAAATATACATATATATGTACATACAATATATATTTCTTATAATTTTATATAGCTTTAAAAGCTACGAAAATTTACTTAAATTTGGTTTTAAACTCAAAAATTTATTAAATTAGGAAGTTTTTAATTATTAAATGCATTTAATTTTATATTATTTTAGATCAATATTTTTGAAAATTATTTTTTAATAATTAATTATATATTTTATACTATAAGACATTTCTGGAATGTGATATTTTATTCTTAATTAAACAAATACGATTTAAAGAGAATATATTTTGCATAACCGCAGTGTCATTGATATTTTAGCATTACAAAGTTTGTGCTAATTCATTTTATTTATGGAGAATAAAATATATGAATTGAAATTGAAATAAATTTATCTTTTCAATATATTTTAATAGTTTCTAAACCTAAATGTAAAGTTAATAAATTATATCAAAAATATCACCTCAACAAGCAAGTTACAGTTTCTAGTTTAAATTTTATAAATAAACCGACTGCCTGTCTAGTTTTTTTTCAAATCATGTTTCTCTCAAATCAAACGCCTTTTAATTTGATTTTTAACATTTAGCAATTTGCATTAATTTTAATGAAAATTCTATTACCCGCTTAATGGTGTGTCATCAAGTGCTCTGCCCCCGCACCTTAATCGTCTGATAATTATGGCGCAATATAATTTATAATTTGAATGCCGGATCCATCGCATAATCCCTTCATACGGTCCAGGAGCCTTTTCTGGCCGAGGATAGCCTCACCACTCATTATGCAAACGCCGGACACGGAGGCGGATTCTCTCGGGGCTTCCGCCATCGAACAATGACGAAAATCAGGCCGTGGGCAACTGTCAGCGTAATCTGGTGGAAAATTAAATGCAAACGCGAAATTCCCATATCGCCACTGTCAACACGGCCAGGCGGCTGGTTGGAAATGCGAATAAAAACTCCACGTGAATTGGCGCTTGCATAATTCATGGCCAAAGGCTGACAATTAATGCTCGCCCTTGGTCAGAAGCCACATGCCAACACAGTGGCGGTGGCTTTTCGATGGTCACCGGTGGGTAGAGTCCTCAAAACTGGTGGGCAGTTTGTGGTTGAATCGCCCCACAGGATCTCCCAGACGAATGTCCATGACGGCTGCAACAGAGTTGCCTGCATTTTATGGCACTGAACCCAGGAAGAGGCAGAGGACAAGGAGCAGGAGGAGCAGCGAAGGCCAAAGTGGGTTCACAGCCCATTTGACGGCGGGGGCAAGGTCGAAAGTCTAGGCCAAAGCCAAAGCCCGGCTGTGGACCACTGGACAAATGGAGTCGTTCAATCGGATCCCAAGGTCGAGCTGATGGGGGAAGCAGGGTGCAGGGACCGGGACCCAGTTCTATTTAGCTCCCCAAGCGTTTCGCCAATCGTGTCCTGACTGCATTATGTGCCTGCCACACAGTCTGCGTAACCGAGTTTGCCCCCCTCCTCCGGTGGTGGCCTGGCACAAAGGTTGCCTGCCTTTTCTGGGGAGCTGACAGCGTCAGTGTGTGGCATCGCAGAAAGCGGACAAAAAGCTTGCTCGCTGCTTCACCTGCCACCTGGTGCCCCCCAAAATAAAACATGAGGAAGAATAAAACAACAACTACACACACACAAAACACAAACACACTGACTGAATTTCAATTTCTTTGACACGTCGTTGTTGCTGTTCGTTTGCAAAACGCTCAACAAGTGCCTCCTTGCCAGGATGCTGAGCAGTTGAGCTTCAGGATCCAGAGCGGGCTGTGACACGAGCTACATACACTGGGGGAAAAATATTTAAAAAGAGAGGGTCTTGTAAGGATATCCTTTTAAACAGAGGTGTAATTTTTTTTAAAGGATAGTTAGCATTCAAAATAAGATTTAATCCATATTAGTTGAAAGGCTGCAAAAGTTGAAAGATTTACACAAATCTTATTTTTTCCCTAACTTCTGGAATTATTTTTCTGTATTTATATATTATAAATGGCCAGCTGAAGGATAAGCAATTCTTTATTCAACTTAAAAGAAGGTTATTTGTTAAGGTTTACTAAAGGCAATAAATATTTGCCTTTGATATCCGATTGTTTCAAAAATATTTGTATTTTCCACTAATTAATTGTATGCCCAATAACTCTCCTACAGAGGATATAATATAAAACAAAGAATAGTCATCCAAAGTGTAATGTTTTCAACAAAAGACTAGTAAACTTTTCAATTTTATTAACACAAGAATTTATGTTATCATATTCCCATTAAACGACTAATTTATTACCAAAAGTTCTTAAAGGAAAACTATCCTGTCACACCTGCTGCCTCAATTCAATTCCCTTTCTACTTTCAAGTTTTACACTTTGTTGCTCAACCGAATTAAAGTAGAAGTAGAAGTGTATATCTATATCTATATCTGTATATAGTATACTTGTAATATTTTCCAAGTGCACAAGTAGATAGAAAGTGTAACAGACAAGCTTTGACTTTTATGCCAGGCCGTCTTCGTTCGCCTTTAAGGATACCAGCAAGCCCTCCCATCCTGGCACCCCATCTGGAGGTCGGTCTCCGGTCCTGCTCGTTTCTGGGGAAAACTTTAGCAAATTGCCATTTTGGCATTTAGCGGCAACGCCGTCGACGCTCCCCGCCCGCCGTCAAACAATTTTCTTACATTTGAGAGATTATTTTGTCGTGGTCCTTTCACATTTCACATTTAATTCCGACCCCCTGGCTGGGCCTTTCCGAAGGTCGTCGTGGGCTACAATCGAAATTCCGCTTGTAATTTACATGCCGCGAGTGCCACTCCCACTCGTATTCGTATCTTTACGCATTTTCGTATCGTATCCTTGGGTTGCGACGACTTTTGGCGGCCTGCTGCTCTCCCGCCTTTTGCCGTAGAATAAACAATGCCCCAAACCCGCTATTCCCTTTTCCCTTTCCCATTTTCCATCCCCCCCTCCCCGGACAACTTCCTGTTTCCTGCGCCGCGCAAATTTGCAAGTATATCGAGGCTCACAAACATCAACAGGCAAACAAACAGCCGAGTGGAAGCCATCGCCAACCTTTTTTCATTTCCTTTGTGGAGCGAGCAGGCCCCTCAGTGTAGACACCATACATATATACATATACATATACATATATATATATAGCCACGGTACCTAGTCCTGAGTCCTGAGTCCTTAGCCCTCAGTCCAGGCAGCGCAACTTGTTGCTGTTGCCTCTCAGCCATCGCAAAAAGCAATTTCATGCCAATGCGATGAATTGACAGCGACAGGAGTAGAAAATGCTACACGGCACAGGCACAGGCAGAGCAGCCGCTGGCGTTTGATTCTGATAACCCGGCGCACACACACACGGACGGCGGACAGGTGGTGCTGGGTGCTGGCAGACAGGTGAAAGGGGCAGGATAGGAGCAGCGACAGCGGGAATCCTGCAGGCGACGACGACCACGGCGACCCCTATCCGTCCAATCCATCCCAGATGCCCGGCTCTTCATTACGCTTATGGGGCACTCGTTTGACAGGCAAAGGATTTGATGGGCAGAGCACAGAAGTAGACATACTCTTTGTTTAATAATTTAAAATATTTGAAAATATTTTGATATTTTATTTTAAATAGAATACTTTAAATATTTTTTTATATTTGAAATGATGTTTGGATGTGCAACTTATGAGGCTGAAACTATTTTTATTTGAAGTTTTAGAGAAGGGAAAATGTTAAAGGTTACTTTTTAGGTTAAATAAATATTTAAAAATAAAATTGCTGGATTTAAATTACATTAATTAATTTAGAATTTAAAATAATATTTGGGAAAGCATTAAACAGAACAAAATTTAATCTCTGTCCAAATAGAGCTTAAAAAACATAATAAAATAATACAAGTATTTAAAAAGCTCTTTAATATTTAAAAATATTAAGTTTATGTTCATTTCTTATTAAATATTTAATTGGTGAAAATTTGAACTCACTTTAACTACCAACTAATGTGATAATCAAGCTTTAATTAATATTTAAATATTTATTAAGAAAGAAAGAAAGAAGGAGAGTTAAGTTTGGTACTCTTACTTTTTCCTTTTCATATTTTTTAAGTATTTTTATAATTTATTCAATATTCCCATTGGAGAAAGAGTACATAAACCTTTCTAAAAAATTACCCTTTACCTCCTCCCTTTGTTATATTTTCAGAGCATTCCATAGTCCACATGTCCATCCTGTTGACTCGTCGCGTCGGCGGCTGTTTGTTTATTGCCCTCCGTCCCTCCGTGCAAATAATCATACTTCAAAGGCGATAAATCGTTATTTAAATTTCATTTTCCACATTGCTTAAAGTTTCATTTTCGTAAATTTTCAGTTTCGTCGCCGCTGCGGGAATCCCACGATCCAAAATTCCCTTCCTTCTCCGCCTCCGCCTCCGCCGCGGCAGTGAAAATGAGCCGGAGCGCCGAGAAAGTATGCTTTAAAAATTCGGCTTATTTGGTTATGAATCCCCCGAGAGTGTTGGCTGCCGGCGTGAATATTTCTTCATCTCCGAAGCGATGCGATGTGAAAATACCTGAGAGTTTGTTTGTTTGTGCGTCTGAGTGGCCTCGATTTTTACCTTATTTTTTTTTATGGTACTTTGCAGGGAGTACTAGACACACACACGTAACAGATGGCCAACAGCTTTCGGCCCTATAAAAATTGTGTGTGTTTTGGCATCCCTTATGATCCCTTTTTTCTCGTGGGTAAGGACAAAGTAATCCGTTTGGAAGGGCCTTCCTTTTGGTCCTTCCTTTGCTATCTGTGGCACATAATCAATGCTCGAGATGGAATCGCTGGCCGAGAAGGAGAGGTGTTCGAGGTGGAGGATATTCCATAATTCCCACCTGTCGCCTCACCTCCCCACAACATAATTGGCTTAATATACATTTGCTGGTTAATCCACCTCGACCTCAGTTTAATTGTGTGCCGGGCATTAAGCTTCGCCGGAATATCCTGGCTCAAGCGTTATGCCGCTTAAGCTTTTAATCGATTTTTGTCGACTCTCCTGTGACTCGATTATGATTACGACTCTCCGATTGCGAGAAGGAAGGAGCCCTGTGCCCTGTGCCCTTGCATCCTTGGGTTGGTTATCCCAATGCCAAGCAGCCAACGTTGCTTATTTTCATAAGAATTTACAGCGCCTTCGAGGATGCCGAGATGAGGGAACGATGCTGATTAAGGCATGGCTCCGGGGCGGGATATTCATTTACGCTTGTTTATTGAACTTGGAATTAGTTTGATTTGGCCACCGAGCCCGGCACAAAGGACCCCGAAAGAAGGACGCAGGGCGAGGCAGAGGCAATCTCGTATTAACGAAAGCGACAACTCAAAAAGGAACAATTTCCAGGATAAACAAGGGACGGGGCCACGGCAATGGCAACGGCCGCTCCTTGGTGCGTTAAATATAATAAAATAAGCTCATTAAAATTATGAGACCCAGCAGGTGGCGGGAGTTCGGTCGGGTCCCGGATCCCGGATCCCCGGCAACTGGCTCCTTCGCGTTGCGAAAGGCAGATAAATCTCGCATCGAGGTTGCCATGCCAGGACTCTGGTCATCAATCAGAGCCGGATTGTCAACTTTTCAGCCGCTCATCTGCCGGGTGCGTAAGTTAATTACGGCCACGATTGATTCCATGGAAAAATCAGTGGGAAAACCCGAAAATCCGAAGAGTGGCAGAGAAGCAGAGGCTGCCCGCAGAGTCGAAAACCAATATTGCGACGGAGTGTTCGTGTCACGGAAGCATGAAATCCGGCAAAAGCAAGTTTCGGGTGCGATTGACAACCGGCACTTAACACATTTCCCGCGCCCCTAATGAACCGCAAGTGCGCAACAGCTGAGCTCCGGATGAGTTGGCATTGGCTGTGGCCCCCTCCCAGCCAGTCAGCTGCAGGAGCTCCATGGTCTATAAGCCCGTTTCCCAAAGAGAAAAACAAGTTAGTTACCCAGTTACAGAGCGTCCTTGTCCTTTATTTATCGGAGACAGCGGTGGGAGAGGATACGGATTCGGATTTGGATTGGCAGGGGAGTGTTATATATATATATATATATATATATAAAGTATACAGAAGGAGAAATCGGATTTTATCTCCGTGTACTCTAATTAATTTGCTTTTTCTGCCGCCTCATCTCGGTGACAAGCCGAAAGTGTGGATTAAACTATGCAGCGGCAAGGTTCAAGGTTTGCTTTTATGTCTCTGCTTTTGGCTTGGAAAAATATAAATATGTATAACATTGATCTTTACACACACACACACAAATATCAATATAATATATATATATATATATGTCATATGCAGTGGGCTATATCTTTACAGTTACAGTTACGCTTTAAGCCGAGCTAATTCTGCAATAAAATATTCCATTCAGAAATAATTACTAATATTTTAGCATTCGTTTTGCATTCTTTAACGGCTTCTACACAATAAATTCGGTGGGCATTTACAGCTCGCTGGCTGATGATTCGATTTTGGAAATCAAGTTTAGAGCGCGAATCAAATTAAAGCCTCGGCCTTGTCACACGCGGCGTATGCGCGATGGGAACACTCGAATCCCCTGGCCATTTTTTTGTTTTTTATGCTGCGCTGCAAATTAAAACTTTGGCCGGAGCAAGTTTGCTTCTCTGTTTTGTTTGCTAAATGTTAAAAATGATAAAGTGCACTCGACGCAGGCAGGACTGGGGCTGGAAATAGGACGTGGCACGTGGAGCGGAAGGAAAAAGGGTAAAGCAAACATGAGTGCACAGCTGTCGAGTGCTCGACTTTGGACGAGCCGGTGGCCACACATCCTCCTGGCATCCTGGCAGCCCGGCAGTCCCTCAATCCCAATCTCCATCATCCCCCTAATGTGTAAGTTTGCGTATGAAAATAGTTAGAGTTAGTTTTCGTTTCGTTTGCCTTTCGCATTTTGTAAAAGGTATTTTTCAAATATAAGCGTATGAGTTCAGAAGTGTTAGAAGTTCCATTCAAGTACACGAATATATATATATTATATACTAAGTATGTGCTATAGACTAGCTGTTTGTATAGGTACATCTATGTAATATAGCTTCTGAGTTGGATACTTTGATTAAACGGTTTTTGTTCTTGGCTTAGACTTAGGCTTAAACAACAGTCAACATTCAACAGTCATTCCGATATGAGAGATTTTTGGAAGAATTTCATTTCATTTCATTTGCAAAGCAGGTGGCGAAGGTACCGTCAATGTGTAAACCTAACTTACGGATATATGTATATAGGTCAGTGTCCTCATTTAACATTTATAAAGTTCCCCTTAAATCAATTGACAGCGCATTATTGGAATTGAAGTTGGAACACATCTATGCAAGTACACATGTAAATATACACCTATATATATATATGTATATAGTTTTAATAATAATTATTATTCATAAATAAAGCCCCGCCCCCCCCAATTTCAGCGTCTGTGTTTTTTCAATTTTGTGTCGGGGTTGGGTGGAGGCTGCACACGCTTCGCTGGCTTTCTTATCAGCCCGGCCTTCGTCTGGTCATGATAATCCCAGCATATAGACTCCAAAACATCCGCCATAAACAAGCGGATTATCGCTGGGCAGGAGGAGGCCTGACCACAGCCAATGACTTGCCGAAAAAAACGAGAACGAGAACCAGACAGAGACAGAGACTGCGACCCGGCATTAAACTTTTAATAAACGAAGCCCCACAAAGGAGATGAACACATCTGTGCCCCCGTCGAATGGCATTTGGAATATTTGGCCAGGCAGCCAGCCAGCCGCTCTTTTGATAAAATTCTCCTTTGTACACACCCACAGAGACAGTATCATTTCGTCCTTCCAGCACATGTTGTTCGTCCCTACAGCACGTGCAGATTCTCGCAGCTTTTGGACTTGGAAATGTCACTGAGACAGATTTTCTGCAGCAGCTCCTTGGCCAGGTGCAGGGAGATGTGAGTTCGCGAGGTCTTCATTTTGGAAGCAGTGGCCTTCTTCTCTCGCTTCTCCTTGAGACGCATCTGGGAATTAAAGAGTGAAAAAACAATGCCTTAAATTTGATGTTAAAGCCACTTTGCTTGAGTCAAACATTTGCCCCATTGCCAACTTTTGGCATTATATTCATAACATTCACAGGGCAGGCGAAACCAATCTCCGCCTGGCCCTCGCCCCGCACAATTTTCATTAATTAGTGAGCCGATCCGGAAGCAGAGGCCCAGCCCCGAGGCCTGGTAACCCGAGCCGTCTGGTTAAATCCATTTAACTCCATTTCCTGCACAATTTCGGCCATGCATCGGTGGTTTGCGTGTGGTTCGCACCTTGCTGGAAGCCACAAGGAATCCCCCTCTCTTGGCTTTAACTCACCTGCTTCAGTATGCCCACCAGCAGCTCATCGACATTGTGCTGTATGCCGCTGGACGTCTCAATAAATTTGGCATCGCGTGAGGCGGCCAGGGCTTTGCCCTCTTCGAGTCGAAGGGGAAAAATGAAATTAAACCCAAATCAGGTCGTTATAATCAGGACTCCGAGGCTCACCCTGCGATGTGATTAGTCGGGCACGGGCCAAGTCCGCCTTGTTGCCCACCAGAATGACGGCCTTGTCCTTTGTGTAGTTCTCCTGCCACAGATAGTTGATGATCTCCTCGGCCACTCGAAACGAGCTGCGATCCACCACCGAGAAGACAACAACACAGCCATGGGGCTCGTAGGTGGACAGGGAATTCTCCACGCTCATCTCGACGCTGGGATGGTCGATGAACACCATTTCCGACTCCTCATCGTCCAGGAGCACGCTCACCGTCTTCTCGCCGAACTCGTCGTCTAAAACTCAGATCAGAATTAAACTCTAAGGACGCCAGTGGCAGCCGGGAAGCTAGGGGTCAGGCACACACATAGGTTCCAGCTAGGGGTTGTCTTGGCTACTCACTGCGCTCCCTGGTTCCCAGCTGCTCCAGGTCTTTGGTAGGATCTGGGGGGGATACTGGGGCACACATCGGAGTACTACTTACCCAGGCTCGCGTCATAGGTGTGCATGTATTCCGAGGTCATGAACTGGTTGACCAGCGCCGTCTTGCCCACGCCGGCATCTCCTAGCATCACCACCCGGTATCTGGCTGGAGGCGGTGGTTCCAGGTTCTCAGAGTCATCCGGTGAGGCCGGCAGGGAGTCCACGTTGGCATAGCCGGCGCCACAGCAGCTGCCCTCGAAGGGTGAGCGCTCGCTGGCCCGGCTGTTGGTTGAGTTGACGCTGGTGTTGCTCCGCGATCTCCGCGAGATGATGGAGTCCCCGCAATTGACCACGTTGCCCTTGCTAATGGAGAAGTGGCGCAGGCGGTAGAGGTCATCGCTGGCCCGGGGATTGTACGGACGCTCGGGGAGGGAGCACACCCGGGGCCTAACGTGGTCGGGAACTGGCGGAGAGACAGGAGTGGGGGAGTAAGTAATCATTTTCTAACCTTTTTGGGTGTTCCGCCCACCTGGCAACTCCAGAAAGTTGGAAGTCCGACGCTGACGACCCCGATTGGAGCTCTGGAAGGCCAAGGGACCCACATCATCGTTGGAAACTATCGAGGCATTGGAACAGGCGCTCTTCATCGATTCCCGCGAGCTGCGCCTGCTGGCCAGGTAGGCCAATCCGCCCTTGGAGCTGCCCCTGCGGCGCGGTTTGTGCTCAACATGAGCGGCGTCCCGTTTGGGCTTCGCCGGCTTGCAGCCACTCAGCTCGTGATCGGCATCCTGGGTCAGGTCACTGGTGGACTTGCGGTAGCGCAGAGAAACCACGCTATCGGAGCAGGTACGGTCCAGGGTGGAGTGGGAGCTGTGCAGCACTTGGTAGCCAGGATTCGAGGTGATGTTGATGGCATGCCTGCGCTGGCGGTTCGACTGCGGTCTCCCGGCAGCGGATCCCTCCTGATGCGGCTCCATCTCGGGCTCCGTAAAGCTAAAGCTAGTGGTGGTGTGTGTCACCATGGTGCTATTCGTGTGTTGGGTGCCCGTTTCGCCGGACTCCATGGACAGCTGGGTGCAGTCAGTGACGCAGGAGTCCCTCTTCAGGCCATAGTAGTTGCCACCAGAGGAGCCAGCTCCTCCGGAGGCCACGGCACTCAAATTACGGGCCTCAATTTTGCTGATTACAGGCAGCTCCCACTCGTCCCGCTGCCGCTTGTTCTCCCTGCCTGATCCACCTGGGCCTCCCATTGCCAGGGCCATGGCCATGCCCTCGTCCACTCCCGTGGTGGTCAGCTGGGGCAGCGGTTCCAGCGGCGTCTTGGCCCGCATTAGCTTCTTGGAGCCCTGGCGACGCGGTGAACTTGGCGGATCGTAGTACAGGGCTCCATCATCCGGCGAGATGGGCTCGTAGTACTCGAACTTCCGCCCGTGACTCGGACTCACTGCATCAAAGACGAACTGGCAGGGAGACTTGGGACTACGTGCGGTGGTTCGGCCGCTGAGCAGGGAGGCGGAGTCGTCTATGGAGCCGGAGGAGGGTGTCTGATAGTAGGAGCTGGGCGTGGAGCTGCTGCCATCGTCGCAGCTGTCGTTGGCAAAGGTGGTGGTGATCTTGGGACTGCGGGGAGTCTCGTAGCCACCGTAGCTGTAGCCCGAGTTCCCAGAACCGTGGTATTGTCTGCCAGAGTGTCAAGGAAACTGAAAAGTCTATGGAGGCGTTGAGGATATCTTACCTGGGCAGCTTGGGAGTGGCTCCCTTGCAGGGCAACGGATTGCTGGCAGCCCGAGCTGGCACCTTGTGGTGCGAGGCATGGGGATGCCCGTAGGAGCCACCACCGCCAACGGCTCCCTCGTCCCAGCTGCGCTGTTGCTGTGCCATTTCAGGAGTTCTGTGGGCGAACGAAGGGCTTGTTATTTTGAGTGTATAAATATTTATAAAGGCAGAACTTTGTCAGCGAAAAATTAATGATGAGAAAGATATGTTTTCTCCGTGAGTTTGAAATAGAAAATAAAAGAAAATAATATTAAAAGATATTAGCTATAATTCTTAGTCTTGTTTAACATTTTATTTGCTATATTAAAACTTCCATAAATTCTATATAAATTCAGAGAAATAATAAAGACATCTTCTTCCTGTTTGAATGCTAAAATTTATGACTTCTTTTTGTCCTGTGCACTTGGACTAAAATAATGTTGATGAGATGAGGAGATGCGATGGGAACGACTCGCTGATGGCCAACTCATGTGTAAATATCATGGGCCATTACTCATCCTGCACACACACACCCATCTGAAGGATACAAAGTGCGCCCCTGACCGTGCAGAGCTCTGGCGGCCCAAATGGGCACAAAGTAAACATAATTTATGGCTTTATCTGTATTTAATCAAAATAATGAAAAGCGGGCAATAGAAACCAGGAATCATAAAGGCCAGGCCACGCCCACGTCCGACCGCAAAGTGGGGTTGGGGATGGTGGCCAGCATGGCCGCAAGTCATTCTCCGGGGGAAGTGCTCTATTTGGCCAGGCAATTATTGTTAAATGTGCGCTCTCTCTCGCTTCCCCTCAAAGCTGGTGGCGTAAGTGGCTGCCCCTATTAGCGCCCCCGCAACCGCACTTTACCCCCCGAGCTGTCAGCACCTTCACACACACACACACACCCCGCACACACTCTGCTCTTAACTTATGCAAAAGTTTCCTCGCCCCCCGCCAGAGTTGCAAACAATCGGCTTGCGGCAAACTTCGTTCGCTCGGTGCGGGCGGAGACAAAGTTTCACTAATGGGATTTGCCAGCTCCGGAGTTCGACTTGCAGCCAGGCGAAGTCTTTGAGCTGTTGGTGCCTCCATTTGGGCCTTCGTGAACTTGATTAGTGCCGCAGACACCAGACACCCACAGATAGCAAAGTGTTGGCCATTTCTGGGGGTCTAATCGAGCTGCAAAGGGATTTTCCAGACGCTTGGCTAACAGTTGCAAGAATTGTGCAGGAAAATCAAAAGGAGATAGTTTTCAGTTTAGTTTACGAAAGTTTTGTTTATGAAAATGGGATAGTTTATTTACCAAAGTTTTAACTATGAAAATATAATCGGTTTTTTATAGCAAAATAGAATGATGATTGGTTGCAAGATTATATTTTGTTTTCTTATAAAGAAGTGACTGAAAGTTGTTAGTTTGGAGTTAACTATATTACCTTATCTTAGTTGTTTCAGAAAATACTTTTTTGAAGACTTATACTATAGTAAAAGATGCTCATTAGAGTAGTTACTCTTCAGCTTGCAGCCTACTGATATTGTCTTTAGGAAATATATATTGGAGTTTATTTTAATCTTCTTACAATAAAAAAATAAAGGATATATATTGGAGTTTATTTTAATCTTCTTACAATAAAAAAATAAAAGAAAAACCGGAGATTTTCAAGCGTTTTATTAGTTCAAAGAAAACAGGATTGCTACAAAAAGCAATAAGGGTTTATAATTCCTTAGAAATGTGTCCAAAGGTATGCTATGCCTTTTTTGAGGTATTCAAGATATCTTTTTCTATATTATTTAATATGTTGCAGCCTATTTTTAAATACCTTTTTGAGGTTTCTTAAAAAATAAAAAGGGATGCATGTTCTTTTTGTGTTATTATAGTTTAAATAGTTCAATTTCTTAAACCACTTTTCTCCTAGTGTTTTATAAGTTGGCAAGGCACTTTAGTTATACGATGCTGCACTCTCCCAGTGGCGTTTGTAGCAAGTGCCCCAGCGAGTTGCATGTGTTCCTGCCTCCCATTGGAGCAGCAGTAGTAGCAGCAGCTGGATGCCGTTTAGTTTTCCCTGGACACGTGGCCGCTTCAAGTTTCCCTACAAACACACACACAATCAGCTCTCTCCATGCGACTCTGACCCCTGGGCCATTATTATCTATCTACGGCTATCTACGTATCTACGTGTGTATCTACGGCGGTTACAAATAGCCGGAGCGCAGCCACGCACATCCGTGAGCGCGAGTACGTGTCCGTACGGCAAAGCAAATAGTGCGGAATAATGGCCGCAGCAGCATACCTGCCTCATTTACCTGCTGACTGTTACCTGTTGCTGCTATTATTTGTCTGTTTGTTTGGTAGTTGTTGCTGTTGCTGTAGTCGTAATGGTCCTGCAACCCAATACAGTCGAATGTCCTTTGGTCGAATTTCATGAAATGCGAATGAAAGTGAGTCACTGTTGCGTAAAGTACAGAGACTACAAATGTTGTGATAATTTGGTGATACGACTGGGTTTCTCATTAAATTGGAAGCCAGGATGTATTCATTAGAGTTTGGGTTGGTTTTATTTCAGTAAGGAACCGAAAAAGTTGATTTATTTGGTCTAAGGTTGGTGTTAAATGAATTAATTAATGGCTTAATGAATTAATTTTTTGTTAATTAAAATTTTGCTATAAAATATTTGATTAATAAAGAATTTTGATACTTAAAAACTTTATTAGCAACTTTCAGACACATTTCTAAGGATTTTAAGTCCTTATTGATGTCTGCCAAATCCCCTAAAACCTTTGTTTTTTATTACCTAGAAAACTAAATGCTATTAAATAGAACTTTCAAATAATAAATACCCTTCCTTAATATCTATCAAATATATTTATTATTAATATAAAAACCTAGTTCAAAATTCCCTTCCAAATAACCATTGCAACTTCTCCTTTGTTTAACTTTGCTGTCCAAGAAATCTCCATAATTTTCATAAATTTCCCATCGACTGTTGATTGTTTGAGTTTGGCTAAAGTTCCTTTTTTTTGCATATTAATGAGCTCCCAAGTTGTCCGCTTAAAAGTTTTCAATTTAAGTCCTCGAATCTTGGGGGAATCTTTTGGTAAATACCACTTACAAGGCATCAATTATTCGAGTGATTGATTCAAGTGTTTGTCAACTTGTTGTTTCTGCTGCTGCTGCTACCTTTTCGTTTCGCATTTCCCATTTTCCGCCTTTCTCCCCCAGTTTCACCTGGATTTCCCCCTATCCCCTTTCTCTGTGCTGTTTTTTCTGCCGTATTTTGCATTTTCACGTAATATAATGGCGTGTTGCCACCGCAACGAATCGATGAAGGGAATGGGGACTCCGTTTGATAACAAAATGTTGGTGTGGAGGTGGCTCAAAGTCCAGGGTTCACCTGTCTCGCTCTCCGCCGCTCTCTTTTGGCTTTGCAAAAATCTGCAGACAACAAATCAATAGGAAAATCCGAGCCATTCGCATTCGCCTGGCCATTCCTTGTTCCTTTTTGGACGCATTCGAAGGCTGGGTTTTGTGTATGCATAAAGGCCAACGAGGAGCTGTCGAGGGCCCTGGGGGATGTGAGCCTGTCAAGCTTATTGTCCTTGCTGCTGGCCGGAGAAAAGGTAAGCTTGTGTAAGATAATAATTGCCACAGATTTATGGATTATGAACGAAATGCGAACCCAATCAGTCGTCGTCGTCGTGGGGCATTGAATTATTGATGGAATGTCCTGGGTTCTTTCCTCTCCTTTCTCGTCCTTTCCCAACTTTAAACAGATTGTGGCTGGTAAGTTATGCATGGACTCTGAACGATGTGTGGCCTGCATTTGCATATATTCCCTGTTTGAGCTCCAATCTGGCACCTTTTCCGCCCTTTGCTTACGCTTTTCCTTCGGCTTTCCCTTTCCGTTTTCCGTTTTCCGTCTGCGTGGGCTTTTCCGCCATCATCATCGCGGCCAGAGAGTAATGACTCTTCCTGCACGGACCGTCATTAAGTTGCAGGCCGCCGTCATAAGTCACAATGCTGTTTTGGTCGAGCGCTCGGACAGCGGCAACCCTTTTGGGTAAACTTTGCCTGTAATTAAACGCATACTTAACACCGCCCACTATCCCTGCTCTGCTCCTAATGTATCCTTCACAGTTGGGGGCTACTTTATGGACCCTACTCCCCCCCCTTCTGCCCTTTCTCGTTATAGCTAGAGAGACACACTGCCTGTAAAAATAAACTGCGAAGTGTGTGTGTGCGGGGCAAACAAGGAAAGTCCATAAAACACTTAAGATCAAAGACTGTATGGGTGGGTGTGTATCGTCCTGTGTGTGTGTGCGCGGGGGCGGCGGCGGCCAGTTCGCAAATTACAAATCCTGGCCAAAGTCACGTCGCAAGTTGGTCATTAGCCGCTACTTGAGGCGCCCACCTCCGGCCACATCGATTTTATTGCAACACATAATTCTTGAGGCCGGGGCCGCCATTTGTGCAAATCTCATGTTGATGGCATATTAAGTGACCTCCGCTTTTCAGGACACCCCCACAGCCCGACCAATTTGCACTTTAAATGCCCGCCGGGGCTGTGGCAAAGTGATGATGTCCTTTGGCAGGACAGAAATGGCGCAAACTTACGTGTAATTAGACGCGTCTGGGCGCGAGGATTAGCAATTAAGCGAATGTCCTGTGCGCGCAACAAGTGGGGGGGTGAGACAGGACAGGGACCCAAGTAATCCCAGCCAGGGGTGTCGAGGGGGGTGGCAGAGTGAGAGCAGCGCATAAATCAACATGTCAAATCGCAGCTTACAAAGTGCCAGGCACACGCACAGGACACCCACTTACACTCACACTTACACTTACACTCCGCGTGCCGCCTTCAATGTTTAATGTTTACCATTTTCATTAAATTTGTCGGATAATTCGGTCTGCTATGGCAACTTTGCTAATTGTTCGCCGCCAACTAAATGCCACTAAAACAAACACCGACAATGGGGACGACAGCCAACACCAGTTGGTCTGCTGGCTGAACGCAACGCAACAGTTTGCACGGAGCCCCGCTCGGGACTCTCTGCACTTCCGCCTGCGCTTCCGTTTCCGTTTCCGCTTGCACCAAACAACTTCCGCCCGGACGAAGCTGCGGCGGCGGCTGCTCGAGCTGAACTGTGAACCTTCGCCGAAGCGTCTACCTTTGCCGAGTCCCAAAGCAGCCCCGAACCGTGTTGCCAAAGCTCCGGTTTCGCTTGAGCTTTCCTCGGGTTTTCCACTGGACTGGAAAATGGAGCCAGTGAAAGCTGCTGCCACCAAATGCAGTGGAGTCGACTCTTGACATTGCTGGAGATGATTCTGGGACTTATTTAGTGGTTTTATGATATCTTTTGGGTTAATTTTTAATAGATTTGGGGGGAGGGGAAATTATGGTCAAGGAATTACTATAATGCTGGCAGATTTTAATGATTATTTTAATGATTTTCTTTTATAATTCTATGTGGAGTTTGGTATATGTATATGCAGATGATTTTGTAACTCTTCAGAAAGAGAGAAAACTATATATTTCTAATTAATTATGATTAGGGTATTGCCTTAACTCAGAAATAGCCAAAATGGTCTTAAAAATATCCTTCTAACTTTGTATATCTGATTGTAAGCATAAGCTGAAGTAAAATATACATCTACCAGAAGCTGGACGAGCTCTCTCTAAATAATAAAACACGATCTATTGGATATTTATATTTGTTAAAGAAATAACAAGAAACAACAATAACAACAAACAATAAATAATTAAAAAAAAAGAATGCGAACCCAGCTAAGCTTTGCGCTCATAATTCAATAAATTGACGAAAGGAAGCTAAATTATTTAGTATTTATTTAGTTAAACGAATGTTTTCCTATTTCAAATGTTATTGTTTTCCTAAATTTTTTGGCTTTATCTGAAGAGTAATGTTAAGAAACCTTATATTAATGAATAAAACAAAGCTTATTTCAAACGTACAATATTTATTTCATTAATAAAACCTTTAAATAATTAATTAATTAAAATAATTACTAAAATCAAGAAATATATATGAATATATGTTGAATCTTAAACCCTCATTGTTGATTTTATTTTTCCTAAAGTGATTATACATATTTTTTTCACTCTTAATTAATTTCTGAAGGTTATATCCCTTAAATTTTTAATAATAAAGATACTACTTAAGGTTTTTGAATAAATAAAATAAATAATAAAATGTACTTATTTTTAAATATATTTGCTTCACTTAAAGAGTAAAGTTAAGAGACATTTTATTTATGAATGAAACAACACGCTTGTTTTAAACGTACAAAATGTATTTCATTAATAATAAAATAATAAATTATAAGGTAAAAACTATACCCTCATTGTTGACTTTATTATTTCTAAAGTGATTAGAATAACTTCTTTCACTTTTAATTAATTTCTGATAGTTATATCCCTTAAATTGTTAATTATTTAGTGTCTTCAGGTTTTTGAATTAATTAAATGTTTTGTAGTTTTGCATATTTTTTTCTTATTATTTATCATCCAACTCTACAAACTGACTAAGATGAACTGGTTTATTGTTATTTCTTTAACAAATATAAATATCCAATAGATCGTGTTTGATTATTTAGCAATAATATTTAGCAAATAATAAATTAATCATTACTAATTCCCAGCTCGATTTCATTGTTGGCCCATCCTTGGATTCAATAAATAAACTCTCATATTTTGTGGGCTATAAAATCTTCTTGTTTTATTTTTTCATATTTTTTCTTTTCTTTTTTTTTTGTTTTGTTTTGTTGGCTTGAATAATCTCGGCTTAAAAGTAATCTTAAAGCTGCTTACATAATAAATAGTTTGGAAGTCTTCGGCTTAAAATCTAGAGAAACGACTAAGTTGGGGGCGGGGATATAGGGGGGATATAGGACAGATACAGGATAGATACAGGCGATATATGGCGGGTGAGTATGTGGGGCAGGTGTTTGTGGGGGCGGGTAAAGATGTGACAGCTTGGGGGCTCCTCGTCGATCCATCGATCGATCCTTACAGGCTGGCCACGCGGGCAGAGAGCTCGTCCAGCTTCTGGTAGATGCTGGCGGGCAGATCGGCGCCCACCTGCGACTCGAAGTAGGTGCGGATCTCCTTCACCTCCTGCGACCAGAAGTCCTTGGGCAGCGAGAAGATCTCCTTCTCGTCCACCTGCTCCTTCATGCCGGCCAGGTTGAGGGCGCCCTCGGCGGGAATGTGTCCAATGGCCGAGTCCACATAGCAGGACTCGCCGTTGATCCTGCGCAGGATCCACTCGAGCACGCGAGAGTTCTCGCCGTATCCGGGCCACATGAACTTGCCCTCGGCGCTCTTGCGGAACCAGTTGACATGGAAGATCTTGGGCACCTGGCCGCGCTTCTCCATGCTCAGCCAGTGGGCGACATAGTCACCGAAGTTGTACCCGAAGAAGGGGCGCATGGCGAAGGGATCGTGCATGATCACCTTTCCCTTGTGCTCGGCGGCGGCGGTGGCCTCGCTCCTCATGGCGGCGCCGATGAAGACTCCATGGGTCCAGTCCCTGGCCTCGTAGATGAGGGGCACGCCGGCGGGACGGCGGCCTCCGAAGAGCATGGCGGAGATGGGCACTCCTGCCGGGTCCTCCCAGGCGCCATCGATGATCGGGCACTGGGCGGCCGGGGTGCAGAAGCGGGAGTTGGGATGGGCAGCAGGCTTGCCGGAGTTCTTGGTCCAGGGCTTGCCCAGCCAGTCGGTGATCTGGACATTGGGAGCCAGGCTGCTCTCCATGCCCTCCCAGAAGACGCCGCCGTCGGAGGTGGAGGCCACATTGGTGAAGATGGTGTTCTTGAAGACGGTGTTCATGGCAATGGGATTAGTCTCCATCGAGGTGCCGGGAGCCACGCCAAAGAAACCATTCTCCGGGTTAATGGCGCGCAGCACACCCTGCGAATCGAACTTCATCCAGGCGATGTCGTCGCCCACACACTCCACCTTGTAGTTGGCCAGCGAGGGGTTGAGCATGGCCAGGTTGGTCTTGCCGCAGGCCGACGGGAAGGCGGCGGTGATGTACTTCTTCTCTCCCTTGGGGTCTGTGATGCCCAGGATGAGCATGTGCTCGGCCAGCCAGCCCTCGCGCTTGGCAATGGTGCTGCCAATCCTCAGGGCGAAGCACTTCTTGCCCAGCAGCGAGTTGCCGCCGTATCCGGATCCATAGGACACGATCAGGTTCTCTGCCGGCTTGTGCAGGATGATGGTGCGCTCCGGATCGCAGGGCCAGGAGGGCTGCTCCACCACTCCGTTGGCAGGGGCACCCACCGAGTGCAGGGCGCGCACGAACTCCTCCTTCTTGGCCAGCTGGCGCAGGACAGCGGCGCCCATGCGGGTCATGATCCTCATGGAGGCCACCACGTAGGCGGAGTCCGTCAGCTCAATGCCGATCTTGGAGAGCGGCGAGCCGACGGGGCCCATGCTGAAGGGCACCACGTACATGGTGCGTCCCTTCATGCAGCCGGGGAAACGCTGCTGCACGGCCGAGTCCATGTCCTTGGGCGAAATCCAGTTGCCCAGGGCACCCTTGACGCCCTCCAGCGGGGTGGGGATGGTCTCCTCCCTGCGATCCGTGCAGATGAAGGTCCTCGATTCCACGCGGGCCACATCGGCGGGATTGGTGCGGGCCAACCAGCAGTTGTCATACTTGGGCAGGGCCACAATGGTGCCCGCCTCCAGGAGAGTCTTGATGAGCATCTTGTTCTCCTGCTCGCTGCCATCGCAGATGTGCACCTGGTCGGGCTGGCACAGGGCGATGCCCTCCTCCACGAAGCTGCGCACGCCGGCGGTCAGGGCGTTGGCGTCGCCATAGGCGATGGGAATGCCACGGATGTGGCTGTACAGGCCGCAGTTGTCCTGGCGGAGCTTGTGCAGCTGGGGCAGGCCGCACACGTTGCCGGAGCTGGAGAATTACAAAATAAATAAAGGAATTTCGATTAGTAAAATGGCTTAAATATTCCGCCATAAAATGTTTGGTTTTTTTTGGGTCATTTTAACCCAAGGAAAGGGTATACATATTCTCGATTACTTACATAATTTTGCTTTGTTCAATGAGCTCAGGCATTTTTCTTGTTTGTGTGTTTTTTTTGCGAATTAAAAACTTTGGAATAAACTGCAAAACAGTTTCTAACTAATTTGTTTGATGTCGTGAAGGGGTTTTTGGCACTTTGGCTAAATTTGTTTGTATCACAAAATGGTGGGTTTATTATCACAATTATTGTTCTGCAAGGGAAGACTATTCGTTCCGTATGTTCTTCCACAACTTTTTGTCAAATATCAGCTTGATTTTCAGACCACTGAAAGTAGGCTTTTCACTTGATCTTTCCATTTACTGTGGCCACGAGTGACTGATGCCAGCTGCCCGGGCTGGCGGCCTTTTTATACTCGCCAGCCGACGCCTCGGCATCGAGGCGACTAGAACAAGTCCGCCGATCGGCCATATCGGTTGGCAATCGGCTCTGCCGATCGTCATATAGCGCTATATACATAGCTCTATATTCCAAACCGATCCGAGCGGGAGAGGGTCAAACTCCGGACGAGCTGATTGGTTGCCGGCGGAGGCTCGGCGATTGTTTTGGTTTTTCTCGTTCGGTGGGGCATCAACGGCGGGCTGAATCCGGGGAATACATATACCAGTTCCCACTTGGCAACAGTAGTGGAACGTACCACATATATTTTCTTGTTTTTTTGTTGAGTTTTTGTTTCTGCTTTGTGCGTTTAGGGGCATTTCGCATTGATAAGAGCGGAAAGCAAACGTTTGTTGTTATGTTGACACCCTGCCGATATTTTGCCGCTTTCCCGTTGTTAATTTAATTATTTTGTTTATGATTTGCCGGCGATAGCAGCGAGCGAAAATAGAAACCAGTTCATGGACAGCTGAGGCAACAGCAGTTGCCTCTGCCCAATGCAGCTGCGTACATTCTGGATGTCTCTCTAATGTGCAACGACTGCAGGCAGGGAAAAACTATGTGGAAAGCAGGGGAAAATTGTAAAATAAATCAAAATATTTCAAGAAATGTATATACTGTACTAAGAAAATATATTAACCTAACAAATAATAGTTTTATAGTGCGTTTTTTTAGTTTTTCTGTGATTTTTAGTTGGTTTTTCTCTTTAAAAGTACAAAATTAGTTTCTTATTCTTAACATTTACTATTATTTATAAATAAAATTTAAATATTTATTTATAGAGCAGCCACATTTTATGATTTTTCCTAGTGCATTATGGCCACCTCTCGAATATTAGGCCTCCACACGCGCCCTCCTACGCCGCCACCTCATCACAAGGCATCCTCTCATCCTCATTCCCAGTTGGGTCTTTGCCAAATCGAAAAAACTTTCGCTTATTTGCAGAATCGGTGACGGAAAAATGTGTATATCGGGGCTCCCGGTCTGCTCCTCAATTGGCCATGGCCGTTTTGGAGGCCAGCATTCATGTGACTGTTTTTTTGGCGGACCAAGAATAGCCACCCAATGGTTGTCATGTGGCCACGGTCTGTGTTTTCATCTTGGGGAAGGAGAAATGAAGGTGCTCCTGGTGGTGCTGGTGGTGTGACTTTGGCCCCCCTGAAATCGAGTTAACCGCGAATAAATGTCATAGAAATTAAAAGTTGGGTTGAAAGTCCAAAGGCGGTTTTGGGTTTTAGAATATTTTAAATGTTTATTGAATAATTAAAGACTACTAGAAAAGTGGTAATAAAATAGGTAAAAATTATGCCAAAAACTGTAAAATGTAACCTCTTTTGACATTCCAAAATATTAATTTGATGGATTTTATTAATTACTAGATGATATTATTTATTTCCTCAAAACATTAACTATTTTGTTGTTTCCTAAAAAGTTTTATAATAAATAAATATGGCCTTTTATAATTATATACTATAAAAAATAATATAAAATGCAATATGTATTTAAACAAACACATTTTAAAAGTTTCCAAACCATCAGCACTTTGATCAACATTTTAAAACAAAGAACATCGATGCTTAATGTATAATAACAATTAATTAAAATAAACTAAAACAAATATTACCTAGAAAATAAAAGCAGACATTGGAAAGAAATTAACCATAAATAATCCAAATCCTTAACTCTATAAAACTCTTTTTTATTATGTTTTCCCTCTGTGCAATTGCCACTTTTTAGTAACCGTTGGAAATCAGGTTCCTATAGCCATTTACCGCTCACTTAGCCTAGACCCAGAAGGGACTGGGCGCCCAATGGCCTTGGCGGGGAACCTGGTTAGCAAGTGGCCCTTATCCTTGAATCCTGCTCTGCTCTCCCCCCTCCTTCCCCCTCATCAACTGGCGCCACAAGTCCAGTTTTCGAATTTAATCGAATTCGTCTACACGCGTCGCCCCGTTTTTTTGGTTTTTCGGTTTATTTATAAACTATGGACTTGTTTTTCTAGTTGGGCCTGATAATCTTCATCATCGCCGCTAATTGCAAAGCCCAGACTTGGACTTGGACTGGGATGCTAACTGCTTCGCTCCTGTTCTCACCTCGCCGCACCTTGCCTAGCGCATTTCAATGAGTTGAGCTTTATTTTACGAGGGACTGACGTCAATAGAAGCGATCGAAGGGGCCGGGAAATATGCATAATCAATATGAGATCGGCTTGGCTGCTTATATGGGACAGCCTCCGGCGATGGGTTATCAGGGGACGAGCCTCTGAGTTCGTCTAAATATAGACAGAAAGCACCCGGATCTGTGCTGGCGACCAGGAAATTTCCAAAGTAAAATCATCATCTAGGGATTAGCCTTTGGGATCCTTTCTTTCTTTCTTTTTTTGGGGGGTTCTTGGCTCTTATCACTGGGTTACCACCATTTCAGGGTACATCACACCACACGCGTCCACAATCAGGCCTTGGCAACCCAACCCTCGGCTAGAAAAAGAAAACAGTTCGTTCCATAAAGTTTTTTTTTTTTGGCTTATTTTGGCATTTTATTTGCTTGTTTTCCATCGCCCCGATCTGCTGATAACTCAGGTTAAACGGCATTATGGATTTATACGCTTGTTTACGCCAATTGTGGACGGGCCTCCGCCCCAACGGCCGCCGATAAGGGACCAAGACCAGGCCACGCCACTCCCCAATTCCCAATCCCCATAACCAAAAGTCAAAAATTCGCTATAAAAATCTCGCTTCGCTTCGTTTTATTTTAGGCAATAGGGTCTTAGATTAGGAGGGAGTAACCTATGGAACACACACATCACATGTCGGCCACACGCGCCTTCAGCTCCTTCAGCTGCTCGGCCACCGGGCTGGGCAGGTGGTGGCCCACCTGCTCCTCGAAGTAGCGCTCAATGGCGCTCACCTCCTGCTGCCAGAAGTCCTTGGGCAGCTGGAAGAGCTGCTCGAGATCAATGTTACCATCCATGCCGCTCAGGTTTAGAGAGTCCTTGGCAGGCAGCCGGCCAATGGGTGAGTCCTCAAAGCATTGCTCGCCCTCCACCCGCCGGAAAATCCAATCCAGGACGCGGGAGTTATCCCCGAATCCGGGCCACAGGAACTTGCCCTCGCTGCTCTTGCGGAACCAGTTGACATGGAAGATCTTGGGCACCTGGCCGCGCTGCTCCATGCTCAGCCAGTGGGCGAGGTAGTCCCCAAAGTTGTACCCGAAGAAGGGGCGCATGGCGAAGGGATCATGCATAATGGTCTTGGCCTTGTGCTCGGCGGCGGCAGTGGCCTCGCTCCTCATGGCGGCGCCCATAAAGACCCCGTGCTTCCAGTCCCTCGCCTCGTACACCAATGGAACTCCCTCAGGACGACGTCCGCCGAAGAGGATGGCCGAAATGGGCACTCCAGCGCTGTCCTCCCAGCTGGGATCAATGATGGGGCACTGGGCGGCCGGAGTGCAGAAGCGAGAGTTGGGATGGGCAGCCGGCTTGCCCGACTCTGGTGACCAGAGCTTGCCCAGCCAGTCGGTGACGGTCACATCCTTCAGCTGCGCCTTGTCCATGCCCTCCCAGTAGACGCCGCCGTCGGAGGTGGAGGCCACATTGGTGAAGACCGAGTTGCGGAAGATTGTGTCCATGGCAATGGGATTGGTGCTCCTGGATGTGCCAGGCGCCACACCAAAGAAGCCATTCTCCGGATTGATGGCGCGCAGAACGCCCTGCGAATCGAACTTCATCCAGGCGATGTCGTCGCCCACACACTCCACCTTGTAGCCCGGCAAAGTGGGCGTCATCATGGCCAGATTGGTCTTGCCGCAGGCGGAGGGGAAGGCGGCGGCCACATAGATCTTCTTGCCCTGCGCATTGGTGATGCCCAGGATGAGCATATGCTCCGCCAGCCAGCCCTCGCGCTTGGCAATGGTGCTGCCAATCCTCAGGGCGAGGCACTTCTTGCCCAGCAGCGAGTTGCCGCCGTATCCCGATCCGTAAGAAACAATCTCGTTCTCCGCTGGCTTGTGCAGGATGATGGTTCGCTCGGGATCGCAGGGCCAGGATGCCTGGGCCTGGACACCGCTCTTGGGCGTGCCCACCGAGTGCAGGCACTTGACAAACTGACCATCGCCGCTTTGGAGGAACTCCAGCACGGGATTGCCCGCCCGCGTCATAATCTTCATGGACTCCACCACATAGGGAGAGTCGGTGATCTCGATGCCGATCTTGGAGAGCGGTGAACCCACTGGGCCCATGCTGAAGGGTATGACGTACATGGTGCGTCCCTTCATGCAGCCGGGGAAGCGCTCTCCGATGGCCGCCTGCAGATCCTTTTCGGAAATCCAATTGCCCAGCATCCCTGGAGTGGCCTTCTCAGTGACTGGCACTGTCTGCTCCTTGCTGGCGGTGGAGATGAAGGTCTTGGACTCCACACGCGCCACATCCGCCGGATTGGTGCGGGCCAGCCAGCAGTTATTGTACTTGGGCAGCGGCAGGATGGTGCCCTGCTTCAGCATGAGTCCCTGGAGGAGTTTGCTCTCGCCGGGAGTGCCGTCGCAGATGTGCACCCGCTCTGGCTTGCAGAGATCCACGCATTTCTCCACATACTGCCTGACGGCGGGGGTCAGTGCCTTGGCGTCGCCGTAATGAACGGACAGAAAGCGGCAGGTCAGGCGGAAGTTGTGGCTTCGGGCGGCTGGGGAGGCCAGGCTGGGAGGGGAATAGAAAGAGAGTTGGAATGAGTTTAATAAATAAACTTTATTTACTTATTTTATTTATCAATATTTAAGATACTGACAGATAAGAGTGGGTTCTGGTCTTAAATCCTACTCAAATGACCCTTTCCCCTACTCCATCTATCGCCCATGGCTTATCGTTGCCATGACTAGCCTATCCAAGCACAACTGTACCCTTAGCTTGGGCCTCGTAACGTGAATTTGAAATTCTAAGCGGTAACGCACCGCCACCGCCGCTGGAAAAGATACACAGATACAAAGATACATCGATGCCGAGATACCGAGATACTGAGATACAAATAAAAGGCGAAAGACAGACGACTAAACTGGCTGATCAGCTGTTCGTTCGTCTGGTCGGTCTGGTTTCGAGAGCTCCACACCAAAAACTCGAGAAACTTGCTCTGGGCGGGCAATTCGCAAAAGTTGGGGTTGGGAATCCAACTCCAACCTTCGTTGTATCGGTGCCAGTTGGTGTCCACGTCACTTTCATTAGAAGCGGGTTTCCCGCCACTGCCAAGAGTTGCCCCTTCCTTGTCCCATTCCCCTGTGGGCCAGCATGATGCAATCTTTCATCATCTTTTCAGCTCTTGTCGAACGCCGCGTTCTTTGTTTTGGTTTTACTTTGCAGCAGATAAGAGATCCGAGGGGCAGCAGCAGGTAGAAGCCATCCAGTAGTGATCCCTGGCATATCTCTGACCCAGTCACATGCCAGACGACTGCTTACATCCAAAGGGTCCAAAGTCTAGCGGAATTATCATTTACACGCGTTGTCAGGGTTGCCCCAATTGTGACGTCACACGCGTGTCTCTGAACCACAGAAATACCCCAAAAATTAATGTATGTTTTCGGAACTGCGCAGTTTTCTCCGCCACAAATGGAATATATGATACATATATATATATATACATATATATAGGTGTGTATTGGAGCAATCTGGCCTGGTTTATATTAGCATAAGCTGCCGTCTACATGCTTGGGGCGTGTGAGGTGAATGATAAAACCGAAAGCGATGTCTTGGCTTTGAAAATATATACAAAACCAAAGCTGGCCAATTAGGCTGCAAATTAAGTGAAAATTAAATTTTAATTCAATCATATTAAGCCAGCTCTGGCTGGCTTTTGTTTTTAAGGGGCTTTTGTGGCTTTCGTCTGGCTTTTATCTAATGATTATTTTGTGTGGTTATCGGAGGAGGGTGGACTGGAGGTGTGTAGCCAGATTCTAGGTTTGGAATGCTAGTCAAATAGTCGGGCATAATATTTATGGTGGCATCGATAACCGCTTCATTCCGAATCCCACCGAACTAGACTATCACCAACTGGGAGGCGGCAACTAAGCTAATTATTTGAGCAGCACTCAAGTTGTCCCAGCGCCTCTTTGATTAGGGCCACGCGCCAGAATTGGAAGCTGAAAGTGCTGCGTATTCGATGCTATTTCGGGAGATAACAGATAATGTCTCCTGGCCTTTCGAAATGGCAACTAAAACGTATACGAGCTAGTCCCCTTCCTTTGAGAGTCCCATTCCCATGACGCCACAAATGCTGACCGCTTCGCACAGTTTGTATTTTATTTTGACACTGAAAGATACCCTAACAAAAGAGGTTGTATATGAAATGTACTAAAAGATAATATTAATAATGATAAATAAATATTTGAAAATGCATCTTTCTAAGGCTGAATCTTATAGATAAGCTAAGGCAATAAATCTGAATTTCCCACCGAATAATTCACTTAAAAAACCTAATTTAAATTCAGATTATAGTGTACTAACCACTTCGTCTTTATTGTTTTTTTCTTCAACGTTTTTTCTGTGTTTACGTATTTTCTTGTATTTTTTATTGCAAAAAAGACGCGTAAAAAATTCGTTGAATTTTCAGCGCGTGTTTCTTGCATGTATGAGTGTTTTTTTTTATATGGAAAAGGAACATATATATCTGTTTAAAAATAGTACTTGTAGTGATACAGAATTTCCCCTAAAAAACGCTTGGCAACAGTCATGGGGATGTCAGCTGATTCAGCTACAAAAAACATTTTCACGAAAAACCTCGAAACTGTACTTGCAATCTGATGAAATTAACTGGAAACTGGTTCCATCAGAATCACATAAAAAGAGGGTTCATTAGCCTTGGCCCTACTTCTTAAAACCCATAAAAAAATTGAGTATCAAATGAAGGCGAAGGGCAGACCCAATCTAAGGCTTATCAGCAGGAGGACCCATTTTATGAGTCTACTTAAAACCCAGAAAGATTGAAGTTTTTCTTTAAATATAAAATATAAAATTAAATACTTATTCCATAAAGGCGCGTGTTATTTGTGATGCTTCCTTAATTGTTTTTTATTATTCACAAAGTAATAATGACGCTGATTTTGTTTAGAGGGAAACTGCATTATCATTTGATAGAACGAAAAGTTTTCCACTAGTTTATTATGAGCGTCATTTGCACACTTTGTCTTGATTTCTATAAATGCAAGGCTAGAATTTTATTTATAAATAAAAAATATAAATACATATATTTTATAATAACAAAAGAACCTGTGAGTAATTTCCTGTCTGGTTTTTCTGCAAGAATTTCTAGTGCTGACGAATGAATTCCTTTCATGAATAAAACTACGCAGAAAACCCAGTCGGAACTGGTAATTATTGAACCCAGTCTGGAGGATAGTTTATATACATATAGAGCGGGGCTCATTACCGCATATCAAAGTCCAGCTAATTTCGTATTTTGTTTACCGACTGATAAGCGGATCCCAGACAGCCCACGCTTCCCACTGTACCTCGTATATGTTTCACATATTTGTAGATTAAATTGTTCCGCGAATAAGTGGAAAGGTGTATAAGGTAATGGTCTGGTCTGGTCTAGCTAGTTCCATGAATTACAAGGAGTAAGTACTGCACAGGTAATGGGAAATAGTTGTAGCTCAACTGAAATTAATCAATGGGGTGACTCAATACAAAGCGAAGAAGCGTCATAATATCCAAGGCAAGGGGGGGAAGGGAATCTTATCTATCCGAACTTTCTGGGAATTCTGGGAATATGTAGTAAACAAATCATTAACTGATATGCGTACCTTGTTACCCATAATTCTCATAGAAATCACTGATCGATGAGGCCTTGGAAAGGCGCGTGCCCCGCGATAAGCAGAAATAACATGCTAAAACCCGACGAACAATTACATTTAAGTGAATTGTTTTGATTCCTGCCATGCATAAGTAATGCTATTTGTGTTATGGCAAAATTTTGCCGAGCCCCCAGCCTGAAAAAAAAGAGAAGAAAGAAATAGCTTCGGTGTCAAAACAACAATATTTTTGTTGTCTTCAACGTTGTCGCTGCTGCTGTCGTCGCTGTGTCTAAAGGTTATCATCAATGGCAGGCAGCAGCCGGGAGATACTGGGAGCAACTAGGAGATACTCGAAGCTAAAGGAGCTTGTAACAACACACAAAAAACAGCAGCTAAAGATACAAGTATCTTGGGGATACCTGGAGGAAATGAACTGCTGCCAATGAGCTATGACTTTGCCTTTTAGTGCCTCTCTACTCTCTTTATTAGCTTTTTTTTAACAACTGCCTTTGCTGATGGCCAAAACACGCCACCTTAGCAAAACAGAAGCCAAAAAATAAAAACACTCAACAGGCGGGGACACAGATACAAGTCGCTTGTTGCTAGGCGGCCTCAAAAAACCCAGACATGCAATGCTTTGTTTTTATTTTTTGCTTGATTACGCCTAATGGCCTCACACACACCCACAAAAGAGAGGCAGAGCCCGTCGAGCAACTTGATCGAAGGCACTAACACACTCGAATACTAAAGAAAAAGAGCCAAAACAAAACTACAAAAATAATAAAGAGCAAAACAAAGTGGGGGCGTGATAAAGACCGAACGAACAAAGGAGAAGGCGGGAATGCGAAGAGCTTTTCATTGAACAAACTTGTAAGTGGAAAAGTGTTGCATATTCCCAGGCGCCAAGTAAGAACTTCTATGGCTTTGGTCACTCAACCAACGCCTGAAAGTAGGCAACACAAAAGTGCGGGGGCTTATCAGGAAATTCTACGAAATGATAAGAGAGAAACATCAACAAAACAAGTAATTAAATGTTAATAAATAACATTTATTTTTCAAGAATGCAACAGAAATATTTAAAGGATTTTATAGGTTCTCTAGTTTAGTTCCTTAACCTCTTTAATCATAACTTAAGTTGAACTATCTTTAGTAGTTCTTGAGAGAGAAATATATAAACCCAGCAGCTGTGAGATTAAGTCCGTTTCCATACAGATACAGATACATAAATATATATATATATTTAGCTTCAGATGCTGAGAGCGGCGAGTGCAATGATCTTGGATCTGCGAGTGACATTAACATTGATGGGCGGCGGATGATTATAAGTAGTAAGCACTGATGCTTGTTTACGTCGTCAATGAAAGTGTAACAAGCGAGCTGTGGGTCTCCTAGGGCTTGGAATTTTCCCGCCACACACGATAGGAATGAATCAGAAACTAGTCGAAACCAATCTGTGTTGGGGTAGGTTAGTTCACTAATGAATACTAATGCTGGGTTTACCTTAGAGCTTGTAAGCCAACCAGACCACACAATGCCAACTAATTGGTATTAAAATACCCATTAATGAGGGGTTTTTCAGGTATATAAGTTACTAATAAAGCAACAGAAAATTAAGTTTCTCCAAATATAAAGCCAAGTTAATATTTATACATTTTTTCTACGATTTTTTTTAATTTGTATAAACATAGAAATATATAAATACAATATTTTGTGCTTAATTTTTCCAATAACCAAATATTTTGCATTTAAATATATACCAAATAAAGTTAATTATAAATATAAATTAAACTGAATACCCTTTTTTCTCTGAGTGCTTTCTATCTACCAATTTATATAATAACAATTACTGAGTGTTTTGCAGGCAAAAACGAAATTATCAGCTTCAGAATTTGTTTGTTATGTCATATATAATATATTAGGCATCGTCTTTCTATTCCAGATGCCTTATTCTAAGGGTTAACTATAATGTGATCTTAAGCGAATGTACTCGGCATAAGCTAATGCTTTCAATTAAATAAAACAACTAGTAATTATAAACAATTTGAAATAATATAGTAGTTTACCCAGCAGATAAGAGCTGTTTTCTTTTTATGAATTCCACTTTCATTAGATTAGATTCATGTCCCGAAATTCTAATAAAATTAATGTGATAGTTATAACTGATTAGCAGTTGATTGACATAATTATATCTTTAAGTTTTATTAATTATCTGGGAAGGTATTTCTAGTAAGAACCTATGGGAACTAATTTTTATTTTCTTATTTAAGATGAGCATTTTTTAAGATGTATGATTATATTTAATAGTAGGTAAAATGTAGATAATATTGTCTTCTTATTATGATCCCCTAAAACAAAATGTTAAAGTCCATAAATGTATCTAAAAAATGTTTATTACACAGGGATACAAGAGAACTTTCTGGGGTTGATTAAATAATAAGATCTGACCCTAAAACTACGTCTTAAAACGGTTATATCTCCCAAAAAGTAAATTATTAGTACATAATTATCATAATATATATTTGATTTAATATTTTTTCCAGAGTTTTTATAATGATTTCAAAGTAAATCAATTTATCCCATAGAATTCTTTTTTCCACCTAAAGATTTCCGACTTCTCTCTCAGTAATAGGGCATCGCGCATTCGATCATCCTCCTAACTAACTACGATTGTGCCACCCTTTCAACCTGTCAATACTTCGCCTTGTGGGAATCCCACAGAATGCCATTGGACTCACCCGCATCCCAGCAGCTGTGCGCCTCTGAGCAGCATTCTGTCACCTGGCAGCAGCGACTGCGGTCGCTTTCACTTTCTTGGCGCAGTTGCAATTTTATCTCCGCCTTAATTAATTTATTGCTTTGCTTTCCGTTCCGCTCGGCCCTCTGCCGTTAATGTGATGAAAATTGAAATTGCTGGACTTAATTTGAATTTATTTAGCAGCGTCAAATGCACTTTTCGCCAATTGAATGAGCCTGGAACTCTCTGGGGCACTTGAGGCGCTTCAGATTAAGTTTCAGTTGGATTCAGATACTGGAGCTGCAGATGCTGAGGCCGTTGCAGATGCAGATACCACCACTCGGAGTCGGAGTCGGATTCGGATTCGGATTGGGATATAGCGGGCACTTGTTGCTGCGCTGGCACAACGAGCCAAACTGACTTCATGCGGCACTGCGCTGCGCTCAAGTAACGGGCGAGCATTTTGCCTTTTCGGCTGGGTCTCTGTTTCTGTCTCCGCTCCCGCGCTCTCGCATTGTCCGATCTGATTGCCCCTCGATTTTGGTTTCGATTCGATTCTCATGGCTGGGGCACACGCAGAGTAGTGTCGCTCCGATAAGATAAGACGCAACGCGACTCCACTGCCGCTGCTGCACTTGCCACGGGCTACGTGCCGCCCACTGCATAGTCACCCGGCGGCTGGGAAAGCTCTGGAGGAACCCAGAGGAGTCTTTGGCCAGGCCACGCCCCCTGGAGCGGAGCAGCCTGCCCCACAACCGGTCCATGGGTGAATTTTGCAATGTCTGCGCTGGTGGCTCTTATCACACAGGTTACGCCATCGCTGATCTGTGGCTACACATTGAGAAAAAGTTGATGAACTTGGAGGGATATATATTAAAATATAAGTTAAGAAATTAGAGAAGTATTTTCTGAAGAACTAAAACTAATATTTGGTGCAACATATTTACAATTGCTGATAAAAAACTAAGACAATAAGGAAGAAGATATACTTTTTATCAATATCAAAGACTAAAATGAGAAGGATAATTGTCAAGCAAATAAATATATATTATATATTAAAAATAAGAATATGTCAAACATAAAAGAAAGCAATATTTGAATTTGAGAAATATTTGCGAGAAACGAAACATCTGAAAAGTAATTCAAAAATAAAATATGTTCCCTTTATGTTTACTTTAAATGCATAGAAATTCTGTTAACAAAATCTCTATTTTAATAAAAATATCTTTAAAAATGAATTATTCTCTTATTATTTTATTTCGAAAAAGAGTATTTTTAGGAAGACACCTTGCTTTAACCCATTTCCTGCACTCAATGTATTTTTATTCCAATTGCGGCGTTTTAACAAATTGATTTGTCTCGCCCCCCCCTGCATTTGGCTTATCATTTCAGCCATATCGAACGTGGCTTCCAGGCGGTGGTCATTATCGTTTTAGCTGTGTTAGCATATTTATAGACCAATGCCATTTACGATGCTGGTTGCCAATAAAAAAAACGGGCAAGGCAAATGGCCAATCCCGCCAAGGTCAGCCCAGGGAAAACTCTTCCTTTGGGGCACTGAAAACTGGGAATCCGCAGACCCTTAAGGGGCCTGACTTTCATTTATTTACTTTAAGCAAGAAAACAAAACAAACTGAAACTTTCCCCCAGGAAAGCGATAAGCCTAATCGGGGATTCTTAGTCTCGGTCCAAGGTGCTTTGACCAAGGGGGCAGCAAAACGAATACAAAACATTGTGTCGTCTATCAAAATCCAATAAATGCGGATCGTCCAATCTGCAGATGCGTCTGCCAAGCGTGAAACGTGTCAGCGGGAAGACAGTGGGGATTTCCTCTGAAAAACGCCTAAAAAAACACCACCTTAAGTAAAAGAAAGTCCTTTTTCGTTTTGCTCTTCTTCAACTTAACACTCTAAATCTTGAAATATCTTTATTAATAATAATTTCTTGCGTACGGTACAGTAATGTTTTTTCATATAAGTATTTCATCTCTTTGCAGTGTCTCTGTTTCTGTTTTTAATACATTCAAATTTACACATCTCGCTCGGGGCTTTAGCACTACGACAATAATTGATATATCATAATTATGGTAGAGCTAGGTATATAGATTAATATGTACTGTGTATATAGATTCATGCTCGTATATATAGTGGCGTAAACAAGTAAACTATACACTTAGGCTTGGTACTATTTGTATTTGGTTTCGGTTTCGATTGCGAGGATTCTTGGATGAGGCTGCTGGCTGGAGGTAAACTAATGATTTCTTTCTTTACTTCTTTACAATAAAACGTACATACAAATCGGCTAACTATCGGCTGTCTCTGGTGTACAAAACGGAAAGGATACTACAAATCTCTCCCTCTCTCTAAACTCGACGGGGCCGTTTCATAAGTATTTTGTTTTTCCTATAATTGTCTTATTGTCTTCGACGTTCTGCCGTCCTTTGTCCTTAGCATTGACTTTGAGTACTTTGAAATTCCATGTGTTTTGATTGAGTTGTCGCCTCAGATATCGGTTATCAGATACAGGAAATTGGTAATCAGTGGTGCCTTGCCTTAACCGAAATGAGAGAAAGTTGCTGGTGGAGGAGTGAGTGAAACCGAATTTGGAAATGTGGCAAGGACTCGTGGTGGGGGACCAACTCAGGCGGGGGTGGGGGCGAACAATGGGGTGCGACTTAACAACTAGTTAAATATTAGACGCTTTATGGTTTCCCTTCTTCGATAGAACTTTACAACCACTAAAACTATTCACAGCAGTTTATTTACTTGTTTTTGTTTCCATTTCGCTTAGTTCAGTGTTCGGTGTCGGTGTGGGAAATATCCTTGAAAGGGGAGAGCTGGGAGTTTTGACTGATTCAGGATTAAGACTCTTAAGACCTAAGCTTTGAGGATATTATTTAGAATATCACACATTCCATGTATCTTTGTCTAATCAATATATAGTAAGTATAGGTAGTTTTTGTTCAACTCAACTAGAACTCGAAGTGTTAATAGGGTGTCTCAACGCGCTTAACCTGTTTGAAGTAAGTTTAAAGTGTCTGTAACTTGGTTTAGATTACATTTAGTATTTACTCGTACTTGAAGTCAAAATAATAACGGCAGATCTCTACTAGAACTAAAACTAAATGTTGAGTTTAACTCGTTGGAAATGCGCTGGCTAAGTCGACTATTAAGCGTTTGCCACAAAAGTGTATAAATTTGAGGGGGGAGTTGGGGGAGACAGGAAAGGAATTTCGGGTTGGAGGAACAGGACAGGAAATACTTTCAGTTTGTGTGCTCGAGTGTCTAATTGTAAAGCTTAAAGCATTCCAACTAAATGCTAAATAATCGAATTTAAACCTTTAGCAACCCGTGTCAGTTAATGGTTTCTCTTCTCATTGTACTCGTACATAGTTTGTTTAAATTTAGTTTAGTTTTTGGGGCTTAGATCAGTTTTTTTGTCAACAATTTTAGTTACTCGAACTCGAATTTAATTAGCTCCTCCGCTTGTTTATTCTGGTAATCGGTAATCACTTAGTTTAGCTTTAAATTATGTTAAAATACTTAGAGTAAATATTTATAAATGTGTGTTTTGCGCCATTTCGTTTCGGTTCGCACCTGGACTCTACCTGTAACTTGCACCTGCGGGGGGCTGCTCTACACATCGTACGCCTGCTTCTTGAAGTTGGGCTTTCTGCTGGTTGGCACATTCAGCACGTTCGCTGTCTTGGCGGTTGTCGTTGGACGCATCATCATCATCCGCATGGTCATGGGCTTGTCCTCCTCCTCGTCGTCGGAGAAGTCGCTCTGCGTCTTCACATGGCCGCCCAGCGCCGGACCGCTGAAGTCGTTCTCATCGTCGTCCTCGTCCTCCTAAAGGGGATACGAAGAGGACACGAAACAAATGATACGGGACTGGATATTTATGGCAGTGAAGGAGAGTCCTCTAGGAAATCAAGAGTTGCTTACGAGAAATGATAAAACATAAATCAAATGGGCTGACACTGCGTATACTTGATATTCTACACAAGCCCAAGCGAAAGCTCTCTACACAACCGAAAAACGTATAGTAAAGTCAAGTAAAATCCATGTAAAGTAAAGTTACAGTAATGTTACAGGGTCAAGTGCCTGTTTTTTCTTTTACATTGAAAACAATGAACAAACGAACGAACAAACCAACAAACGAAATGTAAATGGAAAAGTCTGCAAATCACACGATTACTTTACCTGTATATGGGCCTCGATTAGCCGCCAATTCGATATATGGTATATATATATATATAGTACACGCATGACCCTAGGTTCAAGTTCAAGCACACACCCAAGCGATTTGCTAGTCTTTTCCCTAAACCTAAACCTAAACCCTCTGGTAAATAATTGTCCTGTCCCTTCAGTTTTTCAGTTTAAAAGTTGCATCTTGGTTTAACTTAGTTCGGCTTTAGTTGGCTGCTAGCTACGAGTATTTAAGCTGTGCGTTGATTAGTTCTTGGTGTTTGTTTTTCTTTTGTTTTGAGTACAGGTAATTGCTTGCTAACTGATGGATGAACACTTGGTTTCTACTTGAGTTGACGCGTGGAATTTAGCACTGTCTTTAGTGTGTGTCTGTTGTTATCCTAGGGGTTATCCTAGTGTCTGTTTATCTGCTAAAACTTGGCGCTGCCCTTATGTACGTCACTCCAGGCTTTCGGTTCGTTCTAATTCTAAAACATTGACCAATGTAAGAGGGAGCAGAGGGGAAGAAGAGCAGATAATTGTGTGGTTAGCGTTAGTGTGTGCAGGAGGTGTGGAGGGATGGACCTCTTCTAGCCTCTCTCTAAGGAGGGACACAACTTACTTCAAAGTCTCCAATTGTGAAGCGTGTCGCCGCTAGTGAATCTTGCGGTGGCATATCCGGACTCATATTCTGAACAATGGGCGTGAGTTTTGGTTATGCAATCGATTTTAGAGATCGGTATTTTGGATGTAAGCATTGTCAGATAGGAGGAGCAAGCGTAAGAGTGAGGAGTGGTTTGTTAGGTGAGAGAAAGACACAATTAGTCACACGTAAAGACCAGAGAGATAAAGAGAGAGATGAGCTTAACTTAGCCTAACAACACAACGAATGGCACAAAGAAAGCCCAAGTCCAGACGGAATCGATCTGTTTTTTTAAGTTTCCACTTACATCATCGTCGTTGTCAATCATCTCCTTGGTAGAGGCAGTTGTCTCATTGCGGCGAATCGATCCCTGGTGAATGTCCAGGTCCACCTTCAGGCACTGGAAGCTGCGCATCAGGAACACAATGGGCATGGGCAGGACGCCGGCCAAGATCATGGACAAGGCAATGCCCATCACCCAGTTGGGATAGTCCTTTTGCTCAATCATGCCCTGGTTAGAAAATAAGGAAATATATTTAGAATTTTATATGTAAGAAGCCTTGCCATATCCCCTTACCAAGTCAGCATTCCAAGCTCCATAAGTGGGATTCCTGATGACCATAAATATGATGGAGGAGGCCAGAATGCACACCATAATAACTGGGCCAATGTACCTCCAAGTCCACTGCCAGTAGCGACCAGGTCGGTAGCCAGTCATTTGGTAAATATCCTCAGTGAAGCTGTAGAAAAAAGGGTTCCTTAAAGACTCTCTAATATTAGAAGTCAATCGCAACTCACCGCTCATGGCCATAGATAAAGATAACCGCTATCATCTCCATGAGAGCCACCACCACCAAGCCAATGGTGCCGGCAAAGGAGTCAAACATCTTGAGCCAATACTCGCCGGCGCCTGTGCAGAAGATGAAGCCCACAATGAAGCAGAAGAGGCACACCACGCCCGTGACATGCTGCTTCTTAATCCGCTTGATGATGTCTATGTCAAACAGGGTGCAGAGCATGCCCTCCAGGATGCCAATCTGCGAGCCCAGTCCCAGGGAGAGCAGCATGGTGAAGAAGAGCACCGCCCAGAAGGGAGCTCCAGGCAGCTCCACAATGGCCTGGGTGAACACAATGAAGGCCAATCCCGTGCCCTCAGCGGCCTAAAATATAGAATAAAAAAAAAAATAATCCTTGAGTAATCCCCTCCAGCTTCAGCTTCGGTATTCCCTCCCTGCAGACAGTACTTACATTGTCCAGTTCGTGGGCCAGACTGCATTCGCTCAGCTGCAGGCGGGTTAGTTCCGTGCCATTCACCTGGCTCATGGCATGCTCGTAGGCCAGTGTGCTAGTATCATTCCTGGCCAGCAGATTGCTCTTCACCAGGATCTCCGTGTTGCTACAGGGAACCGCAAAAGCAGAGTAAAGAAAATCAAAATCAATTCCAATTCCGGATGAAATCGGTTCGAACCCCCCCCCGATGGACACTGACTGGCGGTTCAAGAGCAATTGTGCATAACTCAACTTGGAGCCGGGCCCGTTAATTGATGCAAATTGACAGACACGACCGCGATTCCATCGGTTCCATCCATTCGATATCGATTCCGAGAGGGAGATACACCCTCATTGATACGCAAATGGATACAAAGGCGGCGGCGCTTGCCCTGCGCCGGTTACAACTGGTCGGTCAGCTGGGGGGTCGGCTTATTGATGGCCATCGATGCGTGTGACGCGCACTCCCACTCCCAGTTCTAGTTCCCAGCCCACTGACTCACCTGGCTATGCAGCGGTCCACATTGACGGTGGCCTTGAAACCAAGAATGGCAAAGATGACGACACTGGCATAGATGGCAGTGACGGCGTTGCAGACGGAGACCAGCAGGACGTCCCTAACACAGTTGTTCTTGGGTGTGTTGTAGCTGCCGAAGGCTATCAGCGACCCAAAGGCCAGGCCGAAGGAGTAAAAGACCTGCGTGGCTGCATCCAGCCAGACTGTTGGCTCCAGCAGCTTTTCCACCTTCGGCGTGTACATGTGCATCAGACCGGCACCGGCGCCGCGCAACGTGATGCCGCGTATAAAGAAGATGGTCAGCACAATGTAGGGGAACAGGGAGGTGAAGTAGACCACCTTGCCAGAGCTCTGGATGCCCTTCATCACAATGAAGAAGACAATGGTCCAGGAGAGCAGCAGGCAGAGCACAATCCACCACTTCAAGCCGCCGGGCTCATCCATAGAGGGAGCAGCATCCAAGGTGGTGCGATACCAGAAGTACGTCGTCTCCGAAGACTTGGCGCACTCCTCCAGCTCGAAGCCTGTGCCGTTTGTGGGACAGGTGGACCAGGGCAGAGGGTACTGGGGAAAGGGAGGAAAATAAATTATTTAAAATCGGAGGGTTTAGCTATGTATATGCCCTCCCCACTCACCCGAAAACTGTTGAAGAGGTAGAAGAACACCCACGTGATGATCACGTTGTAGTAGAGAGCCACAAATAGCGTCACAATGCACGAGGAGATGCCAATGCCTCCCAGCCAGGGATGGATGGTGTTCCACACACCCAGTGCCCCCAATCGCATCCTCTGGCCAATGCCCAGCTCTATGAGGAACAGGGGTATGCCCTCCAGTATCAGCATAATCATGAAGGGTATCAGGAAGGCACCTGTAACAGGGGGAAAAGTCAAAGATGTTTAATTTTACAGACAGAGAACTAAGTTATACATTTGCACCTATAAAACATAATGGAAAATAATTTTCTGGCACTGGTTATCTATAAAATATTTTATTAAATTTTTAAATATTTAGTAATTGCTTTTTAAAGCTTGAAAGATTTTTTAAGGTTTTATAGTAAGAAATCTATATCATTTATAACTTTTAGAAAAGCCTAGTAATATATTTAAGTTCTCAACCAAAATAAGAGTTAATTTTGAATTCAAGAAAGCTATATTCTGAGTAAATCATATAATATTAGCCTTAAAGCACTCTTCAGCATAAACTACGTATTTAATTATTTATTTATTTATTTAAAATGTATAAATTACTTTCACTTTACCCTAATTGAGATGACAGCTTGAAAGACTAAAAGAATGCCTTCACCATTGGTTAATTTCCCTTTTTTTTTGTGCAAATCCATTTGATTGACAACCAAATCCGACACAAAATCAATGCCCAGCAGGCCGGAAATTTGCATTTCTGGTTCGAGGCGGGCATAGCTGGAAACTAGAGAGTATTCCGGATTCGATGCCTCCGTCACCATGTCAATTGTAATTGTAATTGAATTAAAAGCTGGGTGGGGTTGCCTCGCCATTAGAACGGTGCGTGCCCAGAGCCCACCCCGCCCAAGGCCACCAATTGGGCCCTTCCGTTGTTGGAAAGCCAAGCAATTAGTGCACATTAAATCCCATAATGTTATTGTCAGAGCCGTGCACCTGATTAGCTGCAGTTCGTTGGCCAAACTCTGATATTGGATACATCGCATATGGAATGTGACAGGTGGGGCGGAGGGCGACAAGAGGGGTTTACCCAATTCAACGTTATCGGTCTTTTGACGCTTGCAGGCCCACCAGACATTGATTGGACAATTCTGCGGCAGTTGGCACTTTTGGTAATCCGAGGCTTTGCTCTATGTATGTACATTCCAGGCCAACTCAGACAGGGAAGGGAATAAGTAATCGAAGAGGTATTATTTCATACAGAAATAGCCAACGAATCAGATTTATATTTAGCTTTTAATGAGTCTTATTGAAAGGAAAACGGGTTAAGGGATTTTTATTGCTTATTAAATCTGAGAAAATTATATATCTTCTGATAAGTATTCCACTACTCACCTCCTCCATTCTGTTGACACAGGTAGGGAAAGCGCCAAATGTTACCCAGGCCCACCGAGTAGCCAATGATGCTGAGGAAGAACTGCATCTTGCCGCTCCAGGCGGCACGCTCCGGCTCTGCCCCTGGAATGTCCACCGACTGCACAGAGTTCCTTTGGGGGGCAGTGAGGACGATGGTCACTCCGTGGGTTCCATCTCCCCGGGCCCGTGTGTTCAATGGCGCCATTTCGTGGCCGTTGCGCGGCGCATCGATGATTTTGGTGGCAGCCATCAACGTGCGGATTTACCTTCCCAAGTGTCCGTGTCCGGGTCCGTGGTTACCTGCTGGAAAAGTGGAGCAATCGGTTAGGAAGAGGCACACTCCGCTTGGTAGCCTGTTTGATCGATACTCCTCGAGTATCCCTGAGTGAGGCTCGGCTTTATTTGCCCATTTGTGTGGCGGTTTGTCCTTGAGACCGCCTTCTAGTGGCTGCTAACTCAATTTGTGTCCTAATTGTTTGCCATTAGGCGGGTTCCATCCTGGTTAATGGAAACTTTGTCAGAGTCAGCGTCAGAGTCCTGTCCTTATTTACTGTCTCTTTCGTAATTTCATTACTATGCAAATTCAGTTCAGTCCTGTGTACACAGGACGTGTGTTTATTAGTTTTCTGCATAAATTCGTAGCGCTAATTCATTCGCTTCAACTTGCCAAAATATGTATGCACGTATGAATGTCAGGGGTCGTCGTGGGTTAATTAGAATCCAAAAACAAAAAAGGACCTCTAGGGAGTGAAAGTGAGAAAGCAGGGCGAAGCTGGGTTATAAATAAAGCTCTTTAATCAGAGGAATATAATTTTTAAAGGCTTATTATTAACTTCAATAAATTTACAAAGGAATTTTAATACATTTAATTTAATAAAAACAATTTTTAAGTTTTAAATTTTAATATTTTTATACATATTCATAAAAATGTTGACTAAAATCGCAGCCTCTTCAATAATTTCATCAAGACTTTAACCCCTAACATCTTTATTTCTTGGTTTAATATCGATTAACATGACACCCACACTTTACCCCTGAAACGTGACTTCCTGAACCTTGTTGCTTGGTGTAGAGCAGAGCCAAAAACTGTGTTGACTACCGCAGAAGGTCGTTGTAAATTGAAAGAGCAGCCCCGAAAAAGAGCAAGGCAACCAAGGGAGGGGTTGGGTCGAGTGGAAATCTATGTGGTGGCTATTTACTTGGAGGCTCGTCCTCTGTTGCTGACGTAGTAAATTAAAGCCACACAGAGAGGAAGAGAGAGAGAGGAAGTGGCGCCACAAGAGAGAGATGGCCTTAGCGTGGGTGTGTTGCTCGCAGCAGCAGCAGCTGTGTGGCAAGAAGCAGCTATCGGAGGGAAATCCACCATTCGAAAAGAGAGGAAAGCTCTTCAGAGAAGCTTTTGGCGTCCTGCCGCTTCATTGATGGACACTTGGGAGCGGGGTGACCCAGGGGAAAGGCACACCTCCATCGCAGATACACTCCCCCTCACTATATATATGCATACACATAGATTCCTTTTCTATTCCGCCATACCCTGCGTATACGTAATGCGCTATGACGTCTTTTGATGGCTGTCCGGATTGCGCCTCTGCCACCCATTTGGTATAAATATTTACCCATTTATTGCCACGCCACAGAATGTACTATCTCGCGGATGCACAAACCAAAAATTATAACCCCAAGCAGTTGCATCTCTGAATAAATTGCAGGGAAAATGGTCAATAATAACAGAACCACCGACAGTCCACGTCTCGTTTTGTCCACCCCTCCCGGGAGACACCTCCGACATCTTGGAGGGAAAACTCTTTCTGATTACACAATCCGATGGCTGTTACGTAAACCTCCGACGAGTGTGTGAAAATATTAAAGTCCTGTGATTGTTGTGCTGTTGCCTTTTGCGTCGCAACTTTGCTTGGAATTCCACTCCACCCACCCCCCACAGTCACCGGCGTTTCTAAATAAAGCTCTGGCTGTGGCTCTGGCCAGGATGTGGCGGCCATGGCCCTGTCATTGGAACGGCTTAGCCCACTTTGGCTAAAAAAAACACAATGCTTAAGCCATTGCCGTAGGAAATTACTCAATGAGGGGTCAAGATTGATGGCCACAAAGTGCGCCTGATTGGCTTTGACAGGATGTAATTGGGTAACGAAGATCCCAGCGGCTGCTCTCTTACATAATTCTCTTTTTTATACCAAACACGTGGAGGAAAACTTAATGTTTAATGGGGGATCTTACAGCAAGGAAACATTTAGCTTAAAAAGCTTTAAGATTTAAGAGTTTTTTGAAGGAGGTTTATGCTAAAATGTAATTTTTAATTGCTTTTAAATATTAATATTTATTTTTTGGCATGTTTTGGGATCCTGTATCTTTACTTAATGGATGAAAAATATAAAATTCTATGGGTTTAATATTTAATTAGTTATTTTTGACTTGTTTTTAATACTTTTAAATTATTAAACATTTGTAATTTATGAAAATTAACTTAATACGAAGGATTAGAAAGATCCCTTTTATACAAAAACTCAAATTATTAAAATTACTGATCTTTAATCTAATTAAAACTGTATTATATTATATTATTTATATTATTATTTACACAATTAATTTATTTTGAAATTATTACTATACTATTTTCCCCAGTGCACAGTGTGCGAATATTCGAAGCTAAGAAAACATTTCCGGGCAGAATTTAAATGAATGGAAATGTACCGGGAGCAACACACACACACCAAAAATAAAAAACAAAGCTACCCCAAGGCAACTCACACACAGGTAGAAAAGCTTGGTGCCCTTAAATCCTGTCATAAAGGAACACAAAGGACCAACCGAATTGCGTCGCAGCAAAAAAGGATGTGCCGAAAAAAGTAAAACAAGTTCATCCCCTTTTCATCTCGCGCGGGTCAGGGAATCGAAATCGGAATAGGAATCCAACTTAAAGCTTCCACCCGGGTTAAAGGTTTAAAATTTAAAAGAGAGAAGAAAAGAGAAATAGAATCACGAATCTGATGACATGGCGTGTTTCCAGGCTAAATCGATAAGAAGCAATATAAAGAATGGGAAAGGTGCATTTTGGGTGGGAATGGGAAATGGAAAATGTTGTGGGACTAGCAGCTGTCTTTTCCTGTTCTGCATAAATCGAGCAGTTTGATTGCCAATGAAATACACTCTGTTTATGCAATCGATTTTGCACATTTCATACATTGCGGCTTTTGTTTACGCCACAAATGAATAATATTCGCTGCTCTTGAATTTTAAATGCCAACTATTTAGTGCCATATTTGTGGCTATTTTTGGATCCCCTTCGAAATACACAAAAATAACCCGTTGCGCAAGTGGTTCTGCTGCCCTTTTTTTTGTAAAAAATTAGAAAAGAGAAAACAGAAAAGTAATTGATTTGGCCATCGTTCGGCGCCAAGGCAAAAATTGCGCCGAAAAACCAGCAAGGACATGGCCGCCAACCCCTAAAAAATCACCCGCGCCTTCGTTTCCGCCTGACCTTGATACCCTGCCTGCCTGTGATGTGGGCATCCTCGGGCTTAGTCGCCTAACAATCGGCTCTTGACAATAGGTGAAACCTCTTGCCACTCAGCCACGGTGTTGGGTTCCAGCTCCCGTCTGAGGCTTCGTCTCCGGATCCCCGTTTTGTTTACGCACACCCAACCTTGGTCAGCTGCTGCTGCTCTATCGAAGGAAGGTTTGTTTTTGCAAAAATATTATGTAAATAAACGCAGCTGATGGAATGTTTTGCAGTCAGTTTTAACCAGTTTCTAATGGGTTTCAAGTGTTGTTCCATAAAAAAAATATGCATTGTTTGCTGAGTTAGTCAGAAATGTATTAAATAAGAATTTCATATAGTTCAAATTCAAGAGATGTTTTAAATATCTTCTAATTCTAAATGATTTAAAAACAAAAGTAACCTTTTATCTTTTGCTGTAAAAAAAAGATTGCTTTGTATGGCAATATATGAGTTTTGCACGAGTTAAGGCTCAATCAGACATAAAGAAATTCAATTACCTTTAATTTGGCTGAAAATAAAGCCCACAAAGCTTCATGCAACTCAATAATTGATTGCTTGTTATTATTATTGTGTTTTCTATATGAACAAATGCCGATTTCTATTTCTGTTTAAATGGGATTTGCTGATAAAAGCAAAATTTGTAAATATAAAGTTGAACTATTAGGCAAGGAATATAAATATTTAAGCTAACAAATAACTCTGACTCAAATTGGTTAATATTTTTATCTGGTTTACCTATCATAAATAATTTATAAATTATGTCTGTTTGTGTAACTACTGTAACTCGCTTCTAAAAATAGCAAAGGACTCTTACTCTAACCCAGAATAACCTCTAGGTAGATCCTTTGTGCGAGTTAACCTTTCGCTCAGGCAAACAATCAATAAACAGCATATTCTCCTTTCCCAAGAACCGAAGACAGCATTAATATTTCAGCCAAGAGCGTTTGCGTTGGCCAAAAACCAACGGGGACACATGCACTCGTCTGGCCTAGCCCAGTGCCAAAATGCCAGTGCCTTATATGGGACTATATATCATATCCCCCGAGCATGCACAACTTTCGCTCTCACTCACAGAGAAAGGGATGGGAAAACAATGAGAGAGAGTTGGAGAAAGAGGGGAAAGGTGGCATGCAATCAGACAGGCACAAAGTTCAATTTCTTGTGCTTCCCTTTTTCCGTTTGTATTTTCCTTTTCTTTTCTTTTTTTTTTGGCACAGCATCAACTGTTGGCCTGTTGAGGACGCTGGGAAGGGTGGTGAGAGCTTTCCGCTACCAAAAAAATTAAGGAAAATCAACCCCCTGATGGCCAATGCCATTGCCAGCCCCAATGCATTTTATCAGCATCTCCAGAATAATTACAGATTTGCTCTTGAAAAGTATTTTGGCTTCAAATTGATAATTTGGGTATAGAAAATAGATGTAAATAAAAATTTAAAAGGTACCTTAATGCCTTTAGAGACCCAATTTACTTAATAAATACTTTTCCTTCTCGGATTTCCTTTTCAGTTAAAAATTATATCTACATTTCTAAGAGAATTTAAAGTTAAGTTCTAACAAAATGTAATTATATTTAACCTTAATCTCTAGGTGATGCTATCTCTTAATAAAATGCTTTTCCGTATTACCTTTAGGATCAAGTTAAAAATTATAACTAAATAATTAAAAGAACGTCTTGAATTGAACACCAAAAGCATAAACCGTTCCTTCCGAGTATGGATATATCCAAATCCAAATTCCTTTAAAATTTCAAAATCTCCCTCCTAAAAAAAATCCCTTTTTCTAATTGCCTTTCACTATCTAACCCTTAAGATCAAATTAAAAATTGTTGTTTACCCTCAGCTGGTCGGTTGGTTTGGTCAAGTGATTAATCACTTGGTGTGGGCTCTTGCCAAAATCTGATGCTTGCCTCGTGAATACCCCCATGAACATCTGTAAAGTAGTATGTGGCATGACAACGTGCAAAGTGGTGCACTTTGTTGGTGTTTTGGAATGCAAACTCTCGAATAGAATGCACAAAAATGCAGATTTTTCGCTGGGTGTTCAAAGGCACGGAACAATTGAAATTAACATGCGAGGAGGGTTCAGTGTTTTTCATGGAATTCCACGTGCAAAACCAAACCAAACCCGCGACATTATATTTTATTCTATCAAAAAAGAAGAAGAAGAGCCCTTTAGAGAGAGAGACAGAGAGGGTAGAGCGAAAGAGAGAGATAAAGAGAGACAAAGGTCCTTTGTGTGCGCGTGTATTGGTGGGCAGGACACGTCAGGCAGAGAGTTTCGTACCAAAGTTTGTCTTGGCTTAGCTTCTCGGGATTGCGACTCCAAAAAAATTCCTGGCTGCTGTTAAGGGCGGATTTTCCACACACACACACACTCACACTAATGCACAATTGCGCTTAAATTTTAATCTGGAAAATCCTTTTCTTTATTAACTTGGCAGAACTTTTTAATACTGGCTACAGGCTTCAGCGAAATGCACACTCGGTTCTTTGGGAATCCGTTTCGTTCGACGAATTTTCTGCGCTTGGGTTTTTCCGTTTTCCGTGCCGGAGCTTTGCTCGATTTTCACGACCGTTGATTTGTGCTTTCCGTTGTAAACTGAATCCAAATCGCGTGGCGCCGCGCGAAGCTTGCTGTTCGCGTGGTGGATTGTCGGATTTCGGTGGTGGATTCTCACGCACACGCAGATGCCGCACCACCACCATCGCACTATGTGCGGATATGTGGCAAGGCGCTGACGCAGGACGCAGGCAGCAGGACTCAGCATGGAAATTTTTTCGGAGGGCGGCTGCGAGCGGGCTTAATTTGGGCAAAGCTTCACTTTCATTGATTCGCCAGCCGCCAGCGAAAGGAGGCCAAAAGCTCGGCGAGCACGTGGCTCCTTGACGGGGTTGAAGGAGCAAATGCCGCCGCTATGCCTGATTTAGGGGTGGTGGTTGCGATAGGAAGTCACAGGAAGAGCACGGAGAGAGAGTAAATGGGAGAGCCAAAAATAAGAGCCGAAGATTTAAAGGATAATGAGCATGAATATGAAATATTTGACAAATAACATATAATTTTAAATAAATCAAAATCAAATTTAAGGATTATCTGGTTATTATTTTACTAATCATATGATATGATTTAAAGGTTTTTTATTTTTGTATAAATTAATTTTATTTTATTTGAAAAATAAGCGCCCCAAAAAATTCAACTTTTCATGGCAGGCTTTAGGGCGCTAGAGTGCTGTTAGCCAGAAGGGGGCGCCATTTCAAAAACGGCCATTTTACGTTTCGAACTTTCGAAGATGGCTACGTTGAGAAATGGCCGTTAATTGAATCGATAGTATCGATTGAACATACTATTAGCGCGCTTTTTCAAACATCTCCACTTTCAGATTATTCAAATTTATCTTAAACTTAGGGCCGAAATAAATTCTGATTTTTTACTTTTTAATTTGTAAGGCTTAACACCATTCAATATAAATATAAAATTAAATGTAAAATTTAGACTTTCTTAAATTTTAAATGTAATATGATGATTTGTTAACTTTCCAAAACTATAAGAGAAAAGATATTTGAATTTAAATTAACGCTTTTTATGCTTAGTTTTCGATTCGATATCCCTATACTTCAATTGCAATATGATAGGTATAATATACATTTAGACTTTTCGAAATTAGTTTCATTTCTTGTTTTAATTTTATTCTTTTAATTCCTAAACTATGTTTCATATTATGTATTATAAAAATATACTACATTTAGAATGTAATACCTATGTACATATATTTATAAATAAAATATTAAATGGAAATAATATACAGAAATATATATTTCGCTATATTTGGTCATTTAATTATTACTTAAAAACATAAGTACATAAATTTTCACCCATCTTACACCTTTTTCATATAATGATATAGAAAACTAAGAACCATTTATAGAAAGAAAATATTTTAAAGGTGTTTTAATGCTTGATAAAGATTACTCTTTTAAACTATTTCTATATCTATGGAGATAACAATCTAAATTAATCAGATAACACTGATAATTTTAATTTCCAAATTAGAAAAGAATGGTTAAGCGGTATTTATGTTTTCCTTCTGAGTGTTCCCCCCTTTCCAGTGGTGTAATTTATATTGACAAATCGCACACGGAAGACCGTCAAATTTATGGGCCACAATTAAAATGTGTTGATAAGGGCACAACCAAAATTGTTAGGAGATCTGATTGCAATATTCAAAAAAAAAAAAAAATCACAGCGTTGATAAAGAGATTCTGAACGATAAGATTTTGGTTGCATTTCGTATGTTTAATTGTTTTTAATTGTGAGAAATTTCCACTTATCTAGCGGGTATATAAAACCTGGATAATTTCTGTGGATATTCAGAAAGCATAACGACCTCTTAGAGAGTTGACTTAACTTCCAAAAATTCCTCAAGTTCTTTTTGAGAGATCCAATATGAAGCAATCCCTTATAGTTGTCCTTTTGGCTTTGATCGCAGTCAGCAAAGTTGCTTCCAAGGACCAAGTCCTTGATCAGCAATGGCAAGACTTCACCCTGCAGCATCGCAGGACCTACCAGAATCCAGCCGAAGAGCGCTTCCGCTTGAAGGTGTTTAGCGAAAATAGGAACTCAATTGCTGAGCACAACAAGTTATTTGCTGCTGGCAAAGTGAGCTTCAAGCTGGCCATCAATGAGTACGCAGACCTAACAAGCGAGGAGTTCAACGAGCTGATGAATGGCTTTAATTACACGCTGCACAAGGAGAGCAAGTAAGGAACTCTAAAGATTAAAATTCTATATATATTTTCCTTATTTATAATTCCCCCAGCATTGCCGACGAGAGTTGGGACGATGTGAGCTTCTTCTCGCCAAAGTCCGTCAGCCGGCCCAGTTCCGTGAACTGGCGATCCAAGGGTGCCGTTACACCCGTGAAGGATCAGAAGCAATGTGGCAGCTGCTGGGCTTTTGCCAGCACCGGAACCCTGGAGGGTCTGTGGTTCCGCAAGACCGGCAAGCTGGTCGCCCTGTCCGAGCAGAACCTGGTGGATTGCTCCACCAACTGGGGTAATCGTGGCTGCCAAGGCGGCTTCATGACCAACGCTTTTAACTACATACGGGATAATGGTGGCATTGATACGCAGGCCTCGTATCCCTACAAGGGTATCAATGACAAGTGCAAGTACAACAAGGCGGCGATCGGAGCCACTGTCACGGGATTCAGGGTTCTGCCCCAGGGCGATGAGAACAAGCTGGCTGATGCGGTGGCCAACATTGGACCCATTTCGGTAGCCATAGATGCCTCTCAAAGGTCCTTCCAGTTTTACTCCTCGGGAGTGTATAATGAACCCGCCTGCAGTTCGGACAATTTGAATCATGGCGTGACGGTTGTGGGCTATGGCTCACAGTCTGGCCAGGATTACTGGCTGGTGAAGAACTCCTGGGGCACCGGCTGGGGCGATAAGGGCTACATCAAGATGCTGAGGAACGGGAAGAACCAATGCGGTATCTCCACCATTCCTGTATACCCGACGCTTTAGAGGGAAAATTACTTTTAGAATTTATATCTTTAAGACATGTTTAAGCTTCAAGATTGTAATATAATTATTTAAAATCAATGTTTTCAATAAATGAACTTGCTTCCTCAATCTACTTATATTTTACTTCATTAAAATAATTATTTCATTGAAAACGATGCACAAATCAAAGTAAATATGGAAAATAAATTAAGTGTACTTCCGTTCCTAATGAAAACCCTGCCCAAAATCTGACGAAACATGACAAAAATGTTAAAGACTTCGGGTGGCCCCTGACTCTGAAAAGGTTAAATATGTACGCCATGTACACAAACTCGTAATGTTGTTTCGTGGCCAAAGAGAAAAAATATAAAAAAAGGAAACAAAACAATGGCAGCTTCGCGAACAACATAGAGCCCGTCTTGTTGGCCCGAAAAACCAAATCACAAATATTGTTTGACCCTCATTATGTTTGAAATTTGCTTTTCCAGGCCCAGCACATTAAAGATAGGATATACCAAGGAGGGAGCTGAAATGGTTAAGACCGAAGGCTTTAATATGCTTACTGAAATATTTCCATAATATTATAAAAGTTCCTAAAGAATTATATTGAAAAATTAATACATTTTTGCAGCAGCGAAAAAGTATTTACCTTAGAAATCTATTAATAAATATTTTTTAAATTAAAATAAAAGGTTATCCCTTCATCCTTCTATTTTATATTTAGGAAAATAATTTTCTCTTACAGTTACCACATTTTTAAGTCTTCTAGTTTTCCTAACAAAGCCTTAAGTATTTATTTCCAATATAAAAACATTTGAGTTGTGCAAAACTTAAGCTTTAAAATCCTGGGCATTAAAAAGCAGAACTTATTTGCAATTGGTCCTTTGACCCAGTGAAGAGTATCCTTTTCTGGCATCCAGTGAAAAGGGGGAACCTACTAAATGCCGCAGAAGAGGGTCGAACAAGAGCCAGGACAGAAAACAAGGGCGGCCTGTAACCAAGTAAGATGTGCACAAAGTTAGTTTTGCCTTCCTTGTTCGCTTATTCCTTTCCTTCCTCCTCTTCTCGTAAACTCATTTGCCTGGCACGCTGACAAGTCCTGGGCCCAGAAAGACAAAACAAAAAAAAGAAAAAAAACAACAACTTCAACAGCAGTGGCAATAGCTTCGCCGGCGGCAAGTTTACAGAAAATACAGCAAAGTAAACATCTTCGGGCCGTGGGCAGCACAGGAGGTACGTTCTGGGTTACTTGGTAGGCGTATCTAAAGGATTTATTTGTACCCTGGCATTGCCAGAAATATATCTTTAATAAATGTTAACCAGACAAACTTTCAATATTAAATAAAACATAAAACTTCACTCAAATACAAATAATATATGTAAGAAATAATAAGCTTCAACCAAATAAGGGAAATAATAGCGTAATGCAAGCTCTTGGCTGCTGGTAACGTTTCCAATAAAGGGCTAAACCTGATTTTCCATTGCCTGAGTCCCATTGCAACAACATTCTGGGCCCCCGAAAGTATCCATTGTCGCTCCCATTCCCGCTGATTTCGCAGACTTTTATTATAATTTTAAGGGAATACTACATTGAAAGAGTCTGTTGGCATATTTGGCTGTTTTCCCTGTATAAATTCTACGGGGACTTGTGCATGGGCAAGCTCCTCTGGGGGAGGATGCAACATATTCATCTCTGCAGGAGAGCAAGTGACTTGTTGCTGCTGCAGTTGCTTGGCAGACACACAGGTCTTTAGTCCAGCAAAGCTTTACAATCGATCAAGGTTTTAATTGGCAGGCGGTAGACTTGGAAGTACGTATTTCGCTCCATGATCCTTGAGCTTTCGGCTGTACCAAGTGGATGACTGTGTGCCCCGGGCGTTGGACTACTCCGAAATGAGGCACTCGCCCTCAAAGAAAATACAGAATAATACAATTTAATATAAACGCCTTGTTGGGCCGGGCGGGGGAGTGGAGAGCGGGTGTCTCATTGAATTTCCCAAGGAATGAAATGGCCGCCGACGGAGCGCCGTCTGTTGTTGTATCGCATTGACACGCCGCGAGGATAATACGCCTCAGCGTATGCAATGAAAAATTCAACTTTTGCATAATCTGGAAAAACTTGCGCACGCACGAAGGTAAACAAATTTGCACGGCCATCCTCCCCCTTGCGACACACGGCGCCAGGTAAATGAAAATGTACTAAAACTGAGGCACAACGCTTAGAAAATTATGCAAAAATAAACAGGCGAAAACAAAGTGAATGGAAAGCGAAAATGCATTGAGCGAAAAGTTATTGATGAACTTTAAAAGAACATAAATTGAGGGAAATTTAGTAATTCATTGGGAAAATTTCAAATTTGTTTGGAATTGCTTTTCACAGTTTCTTTTCAGCTTTCATTTCTTTTCCTAATTAAAAACAAAAACATACAAAAAGCTTATATGAAGGTCTTCCTATAAAAGCAGGCAACAACTTATATAAAACATAAAATTTAATATCGATTTTTGCATATCAAAATATTTAGAATTTTGAATATATTTCAGTAATATTCAAGTAACAGTCGTTCTATATTAAAATATATATTTTATTTGTTTGGTAACTACAATGAGTTCTATAGTAAGATTTCAAAAATTAAACTTTAATGTCTATTAGTTACATTTTTCAAGCCCTCACTTTGTACACAAAGTAATATTCACGCACTTAAATATTTATTTATATTTTTAAAGTAATTTATATGTAATTAATTGTAACAATTAAATGTTTATTTAACTTCAAATAGAAAGTCCTTCCCCTATCGCCATGAGCACGTTTCCGTATAATAATCTGACCGCTTCTTATTGATAATTACGATTCTTTGTTTAATATATAATAAATATAAATAAATATTTATCCTATTTATAATACAGAATAAATAAGGAAACCTAAAGCCCCCTTCAAGATAATGTTCATTTCTCTCTCTGTTTCCAAACAAAGTAAAAAGTGCGATAAAAACAAATGCGTCTTCTGCTCGGGCATCATCTTTCTCCTCTCTCCACCTCGCCAAGGTGATTATCCATAATCCCGCCCTGAAAAAAGCGTCCGTGTGGCTGGCTGGATTGAATGACTAAAGACAAAGTTTTTCCTCCTGCCCAGAAGATAAATGCGGGCTCAGTCTCGGCTCCAGCTCCTGTTCCCCCTCCAACTGCCATTCTTCTCTCTGCTCCTGCCCTGCAGCAATGTCCTCGAAGCCAGCCGCCCACAAGGGCCACCCACATTTCCACCTGCCAGATATTATACCTGTCTAGTATGAGATTCAAGCGTTAATATTTTTAGCTGCTCTGGAATTTGTAGTCTGGCAGCGATAAAGCATCTTTTCGGTGACAATGAATCGGGGATAAAGCATTTTACGTGCCACCGACTGGCAAATAAAGTGCTCCTCTCCCCCGCAGGGTGTGCGTGTGTGTGTGTGTTGTGGTGTGGCCTGTGGGGTTGTTTTTTCAGCCACGTCGCTGATTTCGCATAAATTATGCAAGTATATTTCGCCCGAGAGTGAAACATGCAGGCGACCAAATCTGCGGAGCAGCCAAAACACCAGGACCACGGCCAGTAGCAGGAAGCAGAGCCCGAAAATTCCCGGCTAACAAATTACAAATGTGCTTTTTATGCAGTGAAAACAAGACATTTTGTGCGTGGCCCGAAAGGTTCTAAATTTAGCGTTTCTTTTTTCAGGGACCAAGCTCCATGCACACAAAAGAAAATTTAATTATTTTTAAGGGGAAATTTCTTTGGGTTTTAAAATAAAGCTAATGCAAGTTGAAGGTTCTGCAGAAATAATTATTGGTGTTTTGTTTAATTATTTTTCAAATGTGAATTATTTTTTTCCAAGTTTCCAATTTGTTTAGCACATTTTCCCCTCCAGTTTTAAGCTGAGATTCCTGTGAATCATTTTTCCGTGTGCGCAAAAGGCAATCCAGAAAAGGGACCACAAAAGCCACACAAAAGGCATTTACATTCGAAGTCGAACGAAATTAGTTTCTGTTAGCCAAGCGGAGTGTGTATTAATGAATTTCCATTCCACCCGCAACACTGGGTTCGAATTTCAGAACCAAAACGATTTCGAGGTGCATTTGACTGGAAGACCACAAAGCCAATTTCTCATATTCCGCAGAAACATTTACCGAACCGAAAGCGGGATTCTTTTCAACCTTCCCACTGGGCGGGATGGTGCACAGGCTCCCACTGCTGACCGCACCAACAACAGGTTGCAGGTTGCGGGCATTGGCCAACTGGCCATTGGCCCTGACACATTTTCACTGGCATTTCCACCGACATTGTCTTCGGCTAGGGAAATGCTCCCCTGCCTGTGGAACAACATAAAAACCACCGCTTTGATGGCAACCTGCAAGGCAACCTTAACTTTGCCAGCCATAAACATGTTATTTTATAGAGATGAAGTTGATTTTTTTTTTGCTGCCTTCTTTCTGGCTTTAATTGGGTTTTTCGTTTTTATTTTTGCAGAGATCACAATGTTGTTATACCACAGACTGCTACAAAGTGTTGCTTATTTAATACAAATTAAATGTTACCCCTGACTACCTACAGAATTTCATTATCTTGAGCTAATTTCGTTTAAATAAACATGCCAATTGTCTGCCTTTTGTGTAAAGCTAATCCTGTAATTTGTAAGCAAAGCCCCAAGTATGTGAATATCCCTATAAATGTAATAGTGCTGGGTCAGCCGGAGCTGTCACTCAAACGATTATCCGATTCTAATAAGCAACAGGACCAAGGAACGAGGAACGAGCCCATAACAATGCTCGTCCCTGTCTCCTTACACCTGCCATTGTGTGCTAATTTGCAACGGTTATGTTATTCCGTGCAGCGTTTTGTATGTATGGTATTGGTGTCCCCATTTGGGACTATCGGTGGATAGGTATGTTAGGTCGCCGGAAACCTATTCACATCCTGCCAGTATCTGGATTGGTCCTGGCATGTAGTTATGCAAATTACACGCCCACACACATGGCTGCACGTACAATATATGGTCGGGGGAATCGGGATCTGAATCCAAAGCAAACGTTTTGAATGGTTTTAATAACTTTACACACTCACGCACACACCTGCCTGCCAACAACGAGTGTGCGGATAACAATGGCCTTTAGTAATGCGTCCTGAATGATGCGTGTGTTTGTGGGCCTCGTGCATGCCGCAAATACCAACGCAGCCGAAAATGAAAATGAAATCCTCCCGCTCCTGGTAGAAGCAGCTTCCGGCATAATCACACACACAAGCACACACCTGGACTGGCCAAATTAATGCTAACGAGGATTAGACAAAGTTAAATACGAATTCGTTCCCCAAGCTTCCTGAATTGGGCAGCCCCAAACATCCGGTCCCATTTTCACACACAAAACAAAATCGATTTCGAGTGGATAAAATATACAATGTTGGATAGTAGATTTGTAGAATGGATTTGGAAAGTTAAGGATGCCTAAACATGAGCTAGGATAACACTAGGAGAATGGGAACAGGACACAAAATTAAGCTAAGCTCAAGGAATATTTAACCTAAAAAAATCAATCATAATGTAATAGTTTATGATCAAAAATAAATTTAGTTTGACAAGGAATATAAGCAGCAATACTTGAATCCTTAAAGTGTATTTAAATAATATCTAAAATAAATAAAATTAATTCAGTTTCCTTGCAGGAATAAGCTTTAAATATCATTCAACGTGATTTATGAGTTAATTTATAAACATTTCCATTTTTACAAATAATAATAAATTGCTTTAACTAATGTTAAGTATTCTTTAATTTCCTAGAAATTACTTAGAATATTTTACAGTGCTCTCAAGTTCACAATTCAAAGCGGGGGATGTATTTCCGACAGGTGTTTCACCTTAATGTCAGCATTCAGTGTATTAAGCGACGTGAGAATTCGCTAGACTCACGTTTTTTCCTACTCGAAATTAATCTACGCTAAAATAATAAAAACAACAACTTTTTTAAATAAACTCAAAGTCAAAAGATAATTAATTCCCGCTTTATCCCCATTCTTTGGGGGCGTCAGGAATGCTGATGCTTTGTTGCCAAGTTATTAAGAAGCGCCCTCAGCCCTCATTCCTCAGCCCCCTGACCCCGAAAGTTCAGCATAGTTGTCGCTCGGAATGGCATTCACGCAGCCCGGCTCCTCCTTTCAATAGGAATAATGCTCATAATTAAAGCAGGCTCTCCCCCTCTCTGGCACCGGCTCCCACCTGGCACGCAGGACGAGTCAAAAGCAATTACAAAAGCTGCCCGAAAATTGCAAACGAGACAGAGAGTGATAGCGGGTGATGGGTGACTGTGGAAGCGGGAATCGTTGGAGCGGTCGAATCTCGTATGCAAAACACGTATACGTCATGTGGGCCATGATTCAGGCAATTACAAAAGCTTTTTGTGTGTGGGGCACAAGAAGGGTTGTTGTATACTGGGGAGGGGCGGGGGGTTGGTGTGGTTGCATCTGGCGGCAGGCAAGGGGCATTTGGAAACTGGCAGCTGGCAGCTGGCTCCTGGTGTTGTACAAACGAAAACATGAAGACGGCCCGGGAGAATTGCAGTCCTTGTTGCAGTGCAAAAAATGAATAATAAAATAAAAATTTAATAATAAATAAAAATAACATAAATTCTTAGATTTCATTATTTATTTTTATAGATTTTTTATTTATAAGTCAGTGGAGCATTTGTAGTGTGAACTTTGGCACCGAAATTATCATGGCTAATAGCTTAAAGGACCAATATGGTTACCTACCCAAAGGTTTGATTTTCGACTTTCGCTGCTTAAAATAATAGTGGAGTTGGCTTTTGAATTAATTAAATTTTCAAATAGTTTCCTTGATTAATATCTTTATCTTTACTACTTCCTTGCTTCAAGTATGCCTGAAGCTAAAATAACTTTTTATTCCAGTGCGCTGCAGTCCCAATGCAGTCTTTCTTATGCATAGCATGGCTCTAGCTCTAGCTCTAGCTCTCTCTGATTTATGCCCTTTAAACCAGGTCACACTCCCACTTGGCCAAACATTGTAAACACACGAATCAAACCGTAAATGAAGCTGGCAGGCTACATTTTGTGGCCGTGCTGTGGCGGCAAATGAAAGTTAATTGGTTTAAGGATATTGCCTGGCGAGGCGCCGAGGATCCGAGGTGGCGAAAAGGCAGGCAGCAGGCGGCAGGCCTGCTGGTGGCCGGAATCCTTGGTCGCGGTGGCAACGGCAGCCCAAAGTGCCAGCCGAAGCGCAATGAGGCGAATGCGTGAAAACGGCGTGAAAGCAGGGAGCTTAGGAGCTGCCGGCGGCCTGTAATCAGTCCCGGACATGGCTGGAGTCATATGGCTGAATGAATTCATTTGCAACTCAGCCCATTCCTCCTCCCTCTCGCCTCGGGACAATAATTCGCCTGTTGTTGCCCCTAATTGGAAAAGTTTGTCGAGCACTTAGTGTCAACGAATTTATTGTCTATAATTGCTGCTGTTGCGCTCTATGCCTGAATTCGTGTGCCTACTTTATACATTCTTTTTGTGTTTTTGTTTTCTCCTCTTTAAGTTGCCGGCTAATGGGTAATGAATAAAGAACGACAGCCCTGAAATCCGACACATCCTCGACTGATGCTCCTCCATTATTTAAAGCTAATTACACTTGCAACATGCTCGGGTCCAAAAAGATTACACTTTTAACACATTTTACCAATTAATTAGTCAGCGTTAACAGCACAGCAACCTGGCTTAAAGAGCAGAAGGATGCAGGAAATGTATATATGCTGCTGGGAAAAATAATTACAAAATAAAAAACATTTTTAACAAGTAAATAAAAAGGATGAAATATCCTTTAATTCAGGCTTAGAATATTTACTCTCATATCTTAACATTCAAGCTCCTTCCATATACTTCAGGCTCGGTGTGGATGTGCCAAGGTCCTCCCCCAAATATTGATTAAATGAAAGCGCAGTGACATGTCAACGGCCATGAGAAACTCAGCTCTCGGACTTGCCTCCCTGCTGGAGGGGGGGAATCTGCATTTACAGATCAAGTTTTCTCCGTTCATACATATCCAATTATGCAAATGCAAATGTTGCTGCTGTCAGCAGGCGGCATTCGAATTGCGAGCACTTAATCAACATGCATTGAATCCTGGCCCGGGCAGCCAGGCAGTCTGGCGCAGGATGCGCCTGCAGTGACCTGGCCCCCGGCACAATGCCCAGAAGTTTGTGCAGCCGTTTATCAGGAGCCAGCCAGGCATCAGGCTTTTGGGCCTTCAGGCTGTTAGGCCTTCGGGTGGAAAGACAGCCGGACAGTTGAGCAGGATAATCGCCTCTCATTGTCCTGGCTGAAACACACACACACACACAGACGAGTGCACTCGCCCTCAAGGGCAGAGTACGTTAGTTGGGTTAGTTTTTCAAAACAGATTTGTGCTTATTGCCCGGCGATTAGTTAGCTCTGAGAGCAGCCCGCCCCCCATTATGCATTATGGAAGCAAGTGTCCGACTTCACATCGAATTGCCAACGAGACAAGGATACCGATATGGAGCACAGAGCACGGCCATCAACGCTTCATGTCCGGCCATTGAGTGGCGACATGAATTCCCCATGAGAACCTGTCCTTTGTCCAACGCAACTCAAGAGCAGAATCGTGTCGAGGACAAGTGGGCCCCACTCCACTGTGGGTAGGGATGATGAGTGATTGGTACAGGTGTACCTAGGTAGAGGTTTAGGTACTCTTTTTAAAGCGCTATTAGGTACCCAGGTTAAGGGGGAAATAAAAGCTTAGACAGGTTACTTACTTACCTATTTTATAATAATAAATAGTACTTCTTGACATAACATTTGAAAAACGTACAATATCATCATTTAAGACCAAAAGTTTTAAGTAATTTATATTTATTAAATTCGTTTATTATATTTTACATATTAATTAATAAAATCTTAAAGCCAAATAGGAACATTTAATTGTTATTTTCTATTAAATATTTTGTACCATTTGTTCACCTGCCCATCACTATCCTCCCAAAGATGGATTGCCCAGATTCGAAAGCAATGCCCAAAATGTCATAATTACATATCGAACTTCCAAATCGTTAACGCTGCTGATTGGCCTTGTTAGCCGAAAACCAAAGTCCCGGAGGAGAGTGAGACTGACTCGAGATTTGCACACAATAAATGTGTATTCCAATTAGTTTAATTATTCCGATTCCAGGGTTCAATGGCGACTACTGGCTGATTCCTGGGAAATATTATTATCGGGACAATTGTGGGGATCCCGGGACCTTGGGCTGGGCAGCAAGAAGAAGTTAATTTCATTGTTAAACAAACCGCAACCGCAACAGAGCAAACAATGGAGCGGAGCTCGGCCAACAAAACAGATGGCCAAGCGACGTTTCAACTTTAAACGAACCGGAAATGGGCGAAGGTCCTGACGGCTCTGGCGGCGAGCCACCGAAAAAAGGCATCATTAATCATGAGTAGCTACAGTTGGCCCGACGGTTTACTTTTCCTCACCGGCACGCGCTTAGGTTGCCTTTTTCCTTTTGCGGCATTAAATTTTAATCCCAAAGACACACACACAGAGACCGGTGAAGGGAAAAAAGAAAAGCCCCGACCTTTTACCCACACAGTTAATGGCATTTGGAAATTTCACTCTGTGAACAAAAAAAAAAAGTAATGAAAAGAGGACGATGAAACGTGGCCCAAATCCAGCTTCACGAACTGCGGCGAAACTTTTGTCGCGCAGTGTTGCACTTTAATCGGAACTGAGTGCCCTGCCTCCCTGCGGCTGATGGCTCCCGGTTTTGGGTTACGAGTTCCGCCTGGAAGGGGGTCCCTCTTCCTATCGACAATGGCCCCCGGCCGTAAGTGCAGAGTGAAGTGTCACATCGCGTTTGCGGAGAGCTGAACGCGGCCATTCTATATCCGGATGCATCAAGTGGAAAAAAGCTAAATATTTTGATGCAAAATCTAAAATAAAAACAAACTATGTTTTCCCTAGTGGAAAATGCAATACATTTTGGCGGTATGTCACGTATATTAAGCCTGACAACACTTTTACAAAAGGTTTTAAATAAATTTCGTTTCATTATAGGTTGTTGTTGTGGCAGGTGAATAAAATTTATATAAATCTCCAAAAATTAAAATTTAAAGCCCTTAAAAAGGAAGCAAATCAATGATTAAGGTAATAAATTTCGAGTAAATTTTGTTACTTTATTTAAGACAATTTTTGAAGGATATAAAAGTGATTTCTGAATATAAACATTTAAAAATAAGTTAGTAAAAGTTTTTATTAAAAGTAAAAATATAGAAATTAAAGCAAATAAACAACTTTTTTCTAGTGAAATATATCAACTGAACCATCCTGTAAAAATGAGTTATTATTCCCCCGACAATAGATACTTTTTCCCATCAAAACTACAGGACAGAAATAACTATCTTCTCTTGCACCTGGGAAATTTTAAAACCAGCATAAGTTAGGGCAAATCCATGGCATACTTTATGGCCCAGCCAAGACGACTTATTTCCGTTTAAGTGGCCCAGAGTCAGGGCCAGGAGTGGGAAGTCAGAGTCAAGAGTTTGGCCGCAACAAGCCAAAGAAGCTTTAACAACTATAAAGGCGATCACTTACGGCTTGTAATCAATAACGGGAACAGCCAAACGTCCAAACACCAACTACAACAGCAACAACAATAACCAGAGCAAACAAAAAAACAACAACACGGACAAGCCAAACAACAAACAACCAAGAACAACAAGCCGGGTGAAAGCAGGGAGAAAGCAGGGAGAGAGCAGGGCGAACCTGCTCAAAGAAAACTTTCTGGCTTGAATTTCACAAAACCCAGTTCGCAGTCCATGAGATTCCGTGTCCGTGCCCGTGTCCGTGGAGTCCATGAAGTCCATGAGTTTGCGAGTCCAAGTTCAGGTTACTGGCTGCCGGCTACTGGTTACTGGTTGCTCCGCAGCCGGCTTTTGGTCATAAAAAAAGTTTTGCCATTACTTTTCGACCAGCTGCACATAACTGTCGCTGTCGCTGTCTCCGCCATCCTGGCTTGGATAGGATATCCTATTATTGTTTGCTGTTTGCCTCCTGATTCATCGTCCTCGGCTGCTGTCTAATGAAACTCATGTTTTTATTACGCTCGCTCGGTATTGATTGATTGCTTCAAGTAGAGTTACCCGTAAAAAACCGTAAAAAAGTTCCAGCAGCTGCCTGAAATGTCTTTAGTATATAAATAATAAATTTTTCCAATAAAACATATACTTTTCACAAGAATTTTTAATGTTTCAACATTATAAAAATAAAAAATATCATCAAGGACTTCCTAAAAATCCCATTTACTTCCTTTGCCTGGGCTTACTTCTGCTGACGTTCGGCAAGCAATCCCTTCACCAGTCCCACTAGCATGTCCAGACCCTCCTGGTTGGTCTTCTGGTAGTAAGGAAGAGCCTGGAGGCGCTTCACCCACTCCCTCAGTTTGGGGAACTGCTCCGCCTCGATGGGAGCAAAGGCCTCCGCTGTGGATACCGTGGCAATGCAGCTGAGATCCGCAATGGTCAGCTTATCGCCAATAAGATAAGGTCCACTGGCCAGGCAGCTCTCCAGGCCATCGTACGCCTTCTGGAGGTAGGTAACCCGATCCTCGGGAACCTCTCCAACGCCAAAGTAAATCACAGGCTCCACGATGAAGCGGATGCGCGGGAAGAGGTGACCGCAGTCGTAGTAAAGACGAGCATCCACCAGGCGCCGCTGCACCGGATCCTTGGGATACAGAGAGTCATCAGCCTCGGGTCCGTACTTATCAGCCAGGTAGCTGCAGATGAGGTGCGAATCGCTCACAATGGTGCCATTATCGTCCAGCACTGGGATCGTGTGCTGAGGGTTCAGCTTGAGGAACTCCGATGATTTGTGCTCGCCGGCTTTCACGTTGACGAGGCTGAAGAGTGGGATTAAGATGAAAGGTTAGAGGGGAATTTTGGGAAGAATTATATTATATAATATTTTATTTAATATTTTTACAAATGTTTAAGCATAAATATATTTAATTAATCAGTTTTTATGACATTCTTAGAGGTCATAACTTATCATAGAGTCATGATTGAAATTGTTATCAAACTGCTTGAATTTCTATCATATCTTGAAGCCTTTTTATTTATGATATAATATAATTAGTTAAATCTTTCTATATTTAACAAAAAACTATGAATTTTCGTGTGGGTCTCTAGTGACCCACCGCTTATAGTACGGGTTAAAGAAGCAGCTATCTGTGGGGGAGACCGGTTTGCCAGAAAAACAAAATCCGGCAAAGCTGTCACATATAAAAACTCACCGTAAATCCAACTCCAAATTCAGGGCGGCGGCGGTCAGCAGAACGGCCCGGCAGGGGGGACTGCGGGGTGCATAGTAGAGGACGGGCTTGGACGACATTATTCAGGCAGCTGAAACAAAATATAATGGGTTAATTACTAATTCGTGTGACAAACAAACCCAACAAATATTATTTTTCGTTATTTACTTTGTTCACTGAAAGGCGACCGGCTGAAGCGAAGGGAGAAACGCAACTAAAATCGAGAGAAATATAGAGAATTATAGAAACAAGTTGATTGTCTGTGTTATCGACACATTTGCTAAGCTTTTGGTATTAAATTGTGATCGGTTTGGTCTTGAAAAACTACAAAGCGATCAAAAATATATATAGTAAATATATAAAATATTATAAAATATATGTTTTAAATTTTAAATATATATTTAATAATTAAATTACGCTGTAAACATTTTTGTTAATTAATTTAAAGATTTTATTTCATAATGTTTTTTCTTTGCTGCCCAAAAGTATGCCCAATATAAGGAAATATAAATTTCTGTGTCAAGTAAATATCTGAACAATCAAACATAACATAAAAGGAACAAAATAATGTTACCTTAAAACAATTAATTAATGAATTTACTCACAGAGAAAGATGGTTTTACTTGCCAGAATTCGATGGGAATCTCGCTAAAATTAAGTATACGTTTGACTTACCTTCAGAGGGTCCTTTAATATTTATTAAAAATCAAACTACAGTCATGTTTTTATTGACCTTTATTAAAACACATTAACAATAATAATGGTCGGCCAAAAAAAGAAGTGCTTACTTTCCCTTAAAATCAATAATTCTACTTATGCCAAATAAGTCCGAAAATAGCCTTAAAATCACCGCTCGACTTGACATCTCAATGTAAATGATTTCCCTTAATTTTCCGAGGGTTCGTCCCTATTTAATTCACGCACCGAACAGGTGACTGACTAAGCGGATTCGCCGTCCCCTTGGGCAGCCCTTTTATTTCGTTACGCGTGCCAAGCGGCACATTTTGGCGAAAGGTGAAAAAAAAAATAAATTTTTAAGCGGATTTTGGCATTAGTTAATGGCTCAGAGGCCAGAGGCGCACCTTTCAGGGGGAGAACAAGCGAACTGCAGATGCTCTTCCGAACATAAAGTGAATATAATTGGATTTCTGATGCTCGTCGTCGTCGTAGCCCAGGTAGATAGAGACATTAATTTGGAATGCAGCGGGGCAAAAAGTCGATAACGTTTCGCCTTCGAACCCGAACTGGTGAACTGCTCAGCGAACTCAGAGTGCGACTCACGTCGAATGCCTTTAAATATTTGGTCACGGGCAAGGACGACACCGAAATGAGAAAAATGTTTGCCCAGGTATGCGGGCAGAGCTCCTTCAGACTCCTGGCCTCCACCACCCCACTCTGACCTGCCTTTTCCGCCCCATTTTTCTTGGTTCTCGGTTCGAAGACAAATTTGTGAAAGCAATTTTCAGTTATTAAAGCTTTTAGTGGGATCAAAAGCAGAGCCTCGTCCCTGACTCTCCCCCGAAAGAGCAGGGCATTAAATTTAATTTGGTAATTGAATAATTTCTGTGACAAACACAAAGTCTACGAGTGAGTCTCCGAAGTTTATTTGTGCGCCAAGGGGACAACTATGTCCCGTGAGGCATTTTGAGAGCCTTGAAAGCATTAACTAATTGATTGCCACTTGACGAGTGACATTTATCTTCATAACTCGGCTGCCTGGCTGGCTGACTGGCTCCTTTTTTCCGCTTTCTGTTTTCCCCTTCTGCTGGCCGCTTAATTGAAATCACAGCGAGGCCAGGACTAGATAGCAGATGCCGCTCTTGAGGCGCCAAACTGTGCATGAGATTAATGGTAATAGGATAATGGCCCAGCCCAGGACTCTCACATGCCGCAGAACACGAACATGGACACCCACACAGTCGAGGCAGAGTCAGCTGTTTGAGTGCAAAATCCACTGTTATTAATGATCCTTCGACGCGTGGAAAAAGTTTCCTGCCATTCGCAACGCCTCCACCAATATCCTTTCGCCGCCTTCCATAAATATTACTTAATTCGCATTCAGCCTTGGCATTTATAACAATTAAATTGCGGGGACCACGGAGCTAATTGCTTGCCAGCGTCCCTCTAAAACAAACAGATATAAAACGACCCTCTCTCTCTGTCTCTCCACTTGAATGAGTTGGAGTATCTACACAAGTGTCCCTGTACTTCCACGAATCTGATAAGCACAATGAAGATGTCCTGCAGCTCTCTCCCTCTTTCCCTTTGTCATTTTCGCTTTCCTTTTTATTGGAAATAAGCTTGGGCTTCTCCATGGGCACGGGGATAGTCCGGGGACTAGGCCCATATAAATCGAGGCTCAAATTAAAAGTGACATCCCATTATTTAGATATAGATATGAAGCGTGAAAGGCAGAATGAAGTCAAATGAAGGGCAACCAAAAAAAAAAAAGAAACCAAGACAGGACATCGATGACTGACAATGACAATCGTTTCCATGCAGCCTCAAAAAAAAAAATAAAATGAAGATGAAGAGAAGGTCCTTGAAATGTCCCGGCAAATCAAGTGCCGCTTTGGTTGAGTTGATCCAGCGAAATAGCCGAAATTCCGATTTCTTCTTTTGATTTAAATGGAATTTAGCATATCCACTGGACAAAGTGTGATGATAACACCAATTAAATGCTGACGAATTTGAGGGGAATAGCCTCTGGGGAACACCAGACTTTAAGAACATTTTCAATTAAAATTTCAACAACAAAGATTTAAATAATTTGTAAACCTTGTATGCAGAATGGTTGCCCTTCTGATAAAACTACCTTAAAAGCGATTACATGTCAGCTTCGATGACCTTGGCATATGTTTCCAGTCTCGTTTTCCCAATCCACTGGCCGTCATCACGGGTCTTTCACCACCCCGGCAAACTCCCCTCGTCCATCAATGCCAGCCCGACACCGCTCCGGCTTTGACCTTCTGCCCGCTGACACTGTCAGGATTCAGTTCAGCTTTCAGAGCAGGACACCGGACTGTGCTAAGCCAGTAGCCACTGTTTTTCTTTTTCCTTGTTTGCATCTCTTCTGGCGGCAGACATTGGACTTTAATTTGTTTGATCAATCGTGCGCTTATCAGCGAAATCCACTTGCAAGTCGCCTCGCTGTGCTCCTTGTCAATTTATTGAACTTTATTGAACTGTAAAAATGCGAACATAAATAAAACGGAGCGCATATTGCTAAGAAATATGTTAAAATAAAAGGAAAAGGAAGTTAACCTTAGAGAGTCGAAGTGGAAGTGCTCTTTGTATTAAGTAAAGGGAGGGTTAATGTATTAGACAAGTGTTAAAGTCAAAGTATTAAAGTTTTTCTAGAATATTTTTCAAAAATATTAGGAGTTGGATAAAGGCGAACTAAATAAAGTTAAAGTCTTTGTGGGTTTTTCTTTAAGCCAAAACAAGTATTAAATCAAAGAAATTACCAAAAGTATAAATAAGTTTTATAGATTTTAAAGCTGAGTATGTAAACCTACATGAGAATACAAAAAAACTCCAATGGCAGGATATTTCAGGATATGCTGAAAATCTACATCCCCAGTGGATGAATGATGGAGAGCCATTGCCACTCCCGCATCCCTTGTCGAGTGGGCGGTGGTTTGCGGCCATTCGCGCTTTTACGACCCACCTGAATGAATGGATTTTTAGGGCTTTTCGAATATGTATTTTAATGGAGCTGGTGGAGCTCCTGTGTTGCTGTTGTTCTAAACAAGAGCATTGGGAATTTTATTGGGATTTTTTTTTTTGTCTGACGTTTGTTCGTGTTTGCTTTTGGCTGAAGCACTCGGTGCTGCTGTTGGCACTTTCTGCCTTGTTGCCATTGATGGATTAGCACTGTAAGCCAAACAGGTGGTATTCCACCACAGCGAGCGGCTCTTCCTTTTTTCCCCACTGGCCTGGTTCTAAGCCTTTTTGGCCATTCAATGCATCATGATGGGAGTGAAAGGCCGAGCACATGTTTGGGAGATGCTGAATCAGTGTTTTATATATTTGCTTAAAAAAAAGGGTATATCAAGAATCATTTAAAATTTAATACTATTTTCTTGGCATTTAGATTATTTGATTACAGATTTAATAGGGGTTATATTCCATAAATAAAGTAAATTAAAGCTTAAGCTCAAATTAAGTCACAAAATAATCATCATAAATAATCCTTAATTTCTTCATTAACTCAAAAATTTGGGAAAATAATCACATTTTCATCCTCGCTACTACTTTAAATGGAAATCCTGGTTAAAGAGCTCATCATTATCCTCATCAGGAACTGTTTAATTCCATTAGCACTTTCGAAACAATTCGAATGCGAAAAGCATTTCAATTGCCAACCGCAGAATTAGAATTTCGTTTGGAAGTTTGACAGCAGCAGAAGCTGTGGCAGTCAGTTAACCAGCTTTTCCGTTTGCACTTTGGCCAAAATGTGCTCTGTGGCCAACTAAAATAAATGTTTTGACTTTCCCATCCGCTGTTTTTGGGGCGAGAAGTCCCTCCCCCATTGCCGAAAATATTGACCAGTTCGAGGTTTAATATTTAAGCTCAAAATATATTTTTAGAAAATTGATTTTTCTCTCGGTTTTTGGAAATGCATTATCTGGACATTTTATTTTATTGCGTTGAATTGAAGCAATTTATGTGCCGTAGCGAGATTGTTTGGATTTATGGGTCGTTAACCAGGTGGCTAGGATGGAGGTTACGACGCTGGACCCTTTGCCCATAAATCCTTGAAAGGAGCTGGCCACGTGTGGCCCATTATCTAATGTGTCGGCGGGACTGTGTTCGTTGTTGTGTGTGCGTGCAACCAGCTTGTGTACATGGGTTGGTAATTAACGAGGCAAATATGTATTAATTGCGTATACGCACCGTGCGCCACCAGCAGCAGAAAATGCTAATTAAGACTTAGCACAAGGACGACCAGCATGGCCAGCCGCCCGCCGTGCACTTGATAAATCAATTAATTTATGCAACATCAGCGGACCAAGTGCATTAGCCACAGCGAGGCGAAATGAGAGATGAAGGATGCGCCATGCGAGGGGCAGGACAATGACACAATGAGCCGCAGTAGAACGGAACACATCCATTTAATTACCAGCCTCTGAGCAGCGGGAAAAGAGCACGCAGCATGATCCACAGCGGGCGGGCGGCTTATTTACTACAGAAATTGATTCAGGGACCATGGACCAGGGGCAGAAATAAAGATCCCTCCTTATGCTAATGCCCAGCGGAGCTCCGGCAACCCGTTGCCTGACTAATCGTATTTAATTTGCTGCAGACGAACAGGACTCTAGCCCGCCACCTGAGGCAACCCGACAGACCAACAACACCCCTTTTCCAAACAAAAGTTCGTTGGCCTTGGTTTTCCGAGAACCCCCGCGGCAGCATCCACCAACTACACCTACTTTTCAGCCCCGGTAATAAAGACCTTTATGTAAATGTCTATGTAAACTCTCGAAAACAGCAATTCATTACTTTAACTATTTAATTACACTTCAAGTTCGGCGTGGTATGGCTTAATGGAGTGTATCCGTTGGCGGCGCATAAATCCTAGAAGGGCCTTACTACGATGTCAGCCAAGGCTGTAACTTTGAATGTAATTGATCCTCTAAGCCAGGCTTTTGCCTTTACTATTAGAAATAATCAGCTCGTCATTATTTGCCGGAGTATCATTACTTTACATTTTAAAAAACCTTTAAAACTTTTATTTAATACAATATTTTCTTATTATAAAAACCTTCTTGATCGGCGTTGCTTAGCTTAGGGTTCTATCTATCTAGAAGCATGTGGAAAAAGTCCATCTTGATACTGAAAAACTGATAAAGTATAAAGAAAAAATATATAAATTGATCAAAGCTTAAATCCATCGTTAAATAAATTAAATTTAAATTTTAAATTTTAAAATTTCTTCATGCGTTTTGCATTATAAAACAAATACCAGCCATTTTTTTACTTCTTAAATAAATATTTAATATTGTTCCTTGTATTTTTTTGATTTTAAGAAACTTTACAACCTCTTAAGAACCTTTTAAGAACCCTCAAACAATAACCTCGTTCCTTAACCTACATTTTTTCACTCCTGTTTCAAATAAGCCCAAACTTCACTCTTGTTTTCAAGCATTTAAAAGGCTTTTGCCAATAATGATTATCATCAAAGACTCAGACAAAGCTATGAGCATTTTCATTGTCGACTAAAATGCTTGGAATTGCCTGGTGTTATAGTACAAAGCTATGGCCGCAATTCCTAAATGGAATTGTCACCTCGTCGGATGCCTAGGAGATTCGTATTAATGGGGGTTCCACTCCGTGAAACGGAGTGGAAGTGAAACAGGAGCCGCTGGCTCCTAAAGCTCGCCGCATCCGACGACTCCAACTGCTCCGCGTGGCCCGGGAACCGAGAGGAGCCCAGAAATCGGAACGAGCAACATGAGGCAGCTAGCGGTTTCGCCGTAGGTGTTGTTTATCTTATCGGCCGCCAGTTTGGCCAAAACAGATGGCCAGCCAAGTGTTTACACTGGCGGCGGTCGCCGATATTAATTGACCCACAAAAAAAAGAAAACATAAATACAATAAAAACAAGAGCTGGAAAAGTGCACATGGCAACATCATTTAATCGTAACGGCAACATTTTGGCCATGTTGCTGGCTACCTTTGAGCCACAAGTGTTTCTGCCCCGTTCCTGGCCCATTTAAATGAGGAAAACAAAGCAGCAACAGCCACCAGAAGCTCACGCTTTTCCGCTCTCTCTCTCTCTGAAATCCGTGTTCCCGGTTGCCAGTTCTCTGTGCCATGTTTCATTTTCCAGTTTGTTTCTGGGCCGAAAGCTTTCGGCTTTTCCGAGCCACTAGTCCGGCGCTCAGTTCCTCGTCGAAGTTGAAAGCGTTTGGTGCTCGCAGCGGTAAAAACGCAGGTGGCAACCGGAAAACTCAGCCAGCCCATCGAGAAGAGGGGAAAACTTTGAAAACGGGCGCGAACAAGTGAGCAGCAGCAGCAGCAGCCGAAGTGAAGTGTAAATAAGTGAAATACCCCCCACACACACACAGATACTACTCCTCCTAACACAGATACACACTCTCACAGGCGGCGGAGTTTCGGCCTTAGGAGGGGGGAAGGGTCAAGGGTTGGGGAAGGGGGTTGTTTATATTTGTTTATATTTATTCTTGGTGCATCCAGATACCCCTCATGCCCTGACAAAACAGGTGCCTTACCTTTACTTTCCATGGATTTTATTGAACATTTAACACTTATGACGGATAAAGCTTCCTAAAGAATATTTTAAGACCTAGTAAGCCGCTGGAGCTGATTAAATTTACACAAGATCATAAATAAGACATAGAAAATACCAACAGACTTGAGGAATTTAAAGAAATTTAGGTTTTTAATTTACTTTCTTAAATATTTCGCATATTTCCCACCCTTTGTAAATCCTATATTTACGCAGTTAAGAAATTTCGTACCTTTTTAAGGTCTCTCTCATAATATTTTACCTTTCAAACCCTTGAGCCTATGAGTTAATTTATTTGCTTAGGATAAGAGGCATCCATTATCAGCAGATTTCATTTGAAACTCATATACAAGTTAGCTTTTTCAGTTGCTGTTCTTTTTCATAAATATTTAAATAAAAAAAAGAATTACTTTCTTTTAAAAGAATACCATAGCAAATTGATTACTTAATCAGATTGCTTATTTGTATGGAATAATAAGATTCAATCAGCTAATTAAAGTGGATTTATGCAGGTTTCCTTTCCCCTTTTCATTGAGGGAAAACAAAGAGCAATTTTATCTACACAAAATATTAATTTTTAAATGGTTTAGCTTTCCCCAAAGAGGTGTTCCCTCCATTATATAAATTGTCTTTCCGTGCGGTTTCGCTTCCAGTGCCCCCTTGCATTTATCAATGTCGTCGCTTAGAGCTGACTGAGATTGATATGGGGACACAATGCAGCCGGAGCCCCTGTTGAGAGGGGCTACGAAAACCAATTAAACCAAGCACTTGAAAAAGTTGGAGCGGCCAGAAAGGAGAACCCTTAAAATTGCAGCGCTCAGAGTTTTAATTGGAAAAAACTTGCCTAATTGAAGTTTAATAAACAAAGCGGCCAGGGGAAATGCAAATCCTGTGCTGCTCAGGACAGCTCAAAGTTATAGCCCGCCGGCTCGCTCTAATTTTCAATTAAATGAAAACAAAGAGCGGAAAAGAAATTGTGCCAAGTGCAATGACCACAGCAGCAGGAACCCCAAGCACCATTCATGGTCCATTGTGGGCTTCCGCCTTGGGGGTAAAAAGTTCCTCTGCGGACTCTGGGGGGGTGTATCTGCGCGCAATTAAAATATGCATAAAATGTAAATGAGAGATGCCCAACTAAGGCCGAACCCAAACCCACAACAAGCAGAACAGCAGCCCAAGAAAACACATTTTGTTTATTAAATTCAGAGCCAGTCAAGCGTTTTGTGTACGAAACCAAAAGTGCAAATGAAGAAGTGAAAATAAATTGTGAATCAATCGGAATCTGTTGAGATAAGGACCAGCCAGGACTAAGGGATACTGGACTCTGTTGGGAATTCAACTAGAGGTAAGTGCGAGCCGCGAACAAACCACAATGCCAGACTCATTTAGGCCGCATTCCGGGATCAATAAACGCATTCAGGCCGAAATACTCGAGAGTCTTGTTTGTTTTCGCAGCCCACTTCCACTCGCTTGGTAATTAGTTTTTCCTCTGGCAGGCCATTGGTAATGGTTTGCCATCAGACTCAACCCCAAGATGAGTTCCAGCTCCCCAGAAATGCTTTGGCAGCCCATGCGGCGTATGCGTAATATTAAGATAATTGAATGGCCCATGACAAACAACAAAAACGAAAGCGAAAACGAAAATGGAAATGAAAATGTTTCATTTTTTCTGCTTCTGCCTTTGCTTTTGCCTCTCTACTTCTCTCTCTCTCTCTCTCTCTCTGTCTTTCTGCCATCATAAAGCATTTTCCGACCTGGCCCGGCATATCCTTTCATTGCTTCTCATGTTGAAAATGGCCAATAAAAATGTTTACGACGCACGCACACTGGCACATACAGAAACACAGGTAAATTCCTGGAAAATGTGCTCGAAGAAGCGTTGAATACTTATTAAAAAATTACCCAAACTCTTATACATACCTATATATAGGCGCAAATGTCTGCCGGTTTTTCATTCAGTTTTACGATTCGCCAGGTTTATTATTTACCATTTTCATAAAGAGTTTAATGTCTGATTATGCCCTGAAAATGTCGTGGCTTTCCCCCTTTTCCCGAGGCAAGCACACATGGGGCTCTCTATTACTGGGGGCGGGAGGTGGCATAAAGGGGCGTGGCAGTGCTGAGACCATGCCGGGCGTTCGCGCCCTTCTAATTAGAGGCCTCGCCAAGAAGTTGATGAGGGTAAATTGGCAAATAATTAATCGCCAGTTCATTTAGACAGCAGTGGCAGGAAAAGTCTACAATCAGAATTGAACTTCGGGAACAGACAAGGCAAGTTAAAGATGAAAGTTTTCACATGAAACTTTGCAAATTTAATACTTAATCTTGTTTAAGAATTTAAGAATAATTTATATCAATAAAAAGCTTAGAGAAACTTCTTAAAATCACACTTCATTGTTAAATTTTACTTAAAAAATCCCAAAAAGCATCTCTTTAATGTTGTGTTTAGGGTTATAGCATGCTTTCCTTTTTGCTATAAATAAATTTAAGTACCAAGAAACGAATTTCCTTTCATTTTTGTTTACCCGCAATTTACTGGCAGTGAAGAAATCAAGCAAAATAAATAAAAGCCAAACCGAAAATGGCAACAAAATGTCTCTCTACTAACAAAGTTAAGGCAAAGCATAACAGAAACTGAAAATGTGTTAATGAAAGGCAAACTTTTGCCGGGGAAAGCGGATAATCCAATCTAGGAGAGTAATTGTAATTACTTGCTCTTAATCGACTTAAAATGAAAGGTTATCACAGTGAGAATTAGGTTTTCAATTTCAGTTTATAGCCAAAAACGTGCATATTTGTAGACTCTTTCATGCCATACATGGCGTATGCGTAATTTGCTGCCTCTGAGCTCTGTGCAAACATAAAAACTTGTTTATATTTGCACGAATGATTCTCAATGCTGCACAAAATCGTGTAGCGAAATCTTGCACATTATTTAGAAGACATAAAACTCAACGGAAAAAATAACAACAAAAAGAATTGCAAAGAAGACCAACAAACAAATGCAAATGCTTTTCCCATTTTCCCATGATTCGGTACGATTTTAATGGCTCTCAAATTTTATATTTATTGAAACTATAAAATGTTTACGGCCAAAGCTCTGGCCGGTGCTGTTGCACTTGACCCCAACGAAAAATCCATTTGGGTGGAAAATTTATTTGGGTCAAACCAAATCCGGCAGCGATCGATACGATCCCACGTATGTAGGAGCCAGTAATGTCCATAAGTCAATTTTACAGCCAGTTTATTACGGACGTCTGCTGAGGCAATCCATGGATCCGTAAATATATTAATTTGCCCCAGACTTGGCACCTTTTTATTGCATCCGTTCCGTTCTTTGTTCTGTGAATGGGCAGCGAAAGATATATATTTTGAGTGCTAGTGTAAACATTCGCCCGAGTTGGAGGAATCTAGTTCAAGTCAATTTTTGCAATTTCCAAAAGGAAAATAATACGATTTAGACAGAAAGACAATGAGTTATAAACTGGCAAAGAACGTGTCTGAAATTTTTGGAATTATGAGCCAGTTCTCAAAGGCAATTTTAGTTTAGTTAATAAATAAATAAACTAGGTGGGAATATTAATGCAAAGAAATTATTGTTATTTCGAAGGGAATTATTATTATTTCGTAGGAAATTATTAGATATTTAATTAAACTTAACAAGTTTTTTCTTCTTTTTCTTTTCTTTTTACTTTTGTTATTAATATAATATAAAAATCAAAGTCTAAAGCTTATTAAGATTTTATTTTATTAAAATAACATAAGCTCATAAATGGATAATTATTATTTCTAGTGAATTTAAAAGAAAACTAGATGAAATAAATGAAATTAAATTCTTAAGATTTTTAATTTTAACATTTTTTAATAATAAATCAGTTCTTGAAAATACCTCAGTATTTATTCCTAAAATTATGAAATGGTGTTCCAAATGATTCAAATTATTATTGTAAGTAAATTTAAAGTTATAAAATGTAATTCATAAAAATACTTAAATATAAATTCTGAAGAGCACTTTAACTTGCATTAAAAAACCAGTCTAATGGCCTTAGTAGCTCTGGCTCACTTCTATGCAATAAGGAAATGTGTTTATAATTTCAATAAAAGTAAATAAATAAATAACATTTTTCATTTATAATTAAATATTTAAACAAACATGTTCCTACTTACTCTTGATAGCTTTTTGTGGCTTTAAATTGTTATAAAATATGCTCATAAATATATGAATATTTATTAATAAAATGGAATATTATTCCCCAAAGTAAACCATTAAAAAACTCTGCTAAACCGCCCTTCAACCCTTAATTATATAAAAAAAATATATACTTTGTTCATTTTTTAAGAACCCTTTTTTAATAAAACAGAAAAGTTATTCACAAACAATAGCATCCCCAAAGAAGGTGTATATTCTCTTAAATTTCACTCGTTACAATTTTATTTGCATCCAATTTCACGGGGTTAACAACAACAATAATCAACAACTTTTCTACCTTTTTTGTGTTGCCTTCAATTAGGCAAAGTGCGGTTTGTTTTCAACTCGCTTTACAAGGGGGAAAAGGAGCCATCGAACCTACCTGGCGTATGAGTAATGCGCGTGCAAAACATTTATCTGACAAAAAAAAACCCACTTTGGATGCAAAGTGAGCGCTTAAAACTTTAAGCGAATGAGCTGGGTGTGCCCGCCAAAGACACGAAGGACACTGGACGAGTGCCTCTCCTGTCCTTCAGTTTGAGGCTGACGGGATAACTGCCGTGACGGGGACGGCAAAGTGCTATAAATCAGCACTCGAACCACTTAATAAGGACGACCAGCAGCACACATCCGCTGCGGAAAATGCACACAGTCGATCCTTGCTTTTCACAATTCTGTATTTCTGTGTGTGGGTGTGTGTGTTGCTTTTTTCTGTTCGCATTCCTCGCATTTTTCGCCGCCCTTTCAATGTTTTCCCCGCGCTTTTCACCGCGCCGCCGCCAGCAAAGCGCGAAATGAATTATGGCTGCGAAAACAAAGAGAAATATGCGGGAAGCAGCGAAAAGCAGCAGCGGGGAAAGGGAAACTTGATTGAAATAGAATTATTAACAAATGCCGACAATTCGCATTGTAAAAGCACATGGCGAAAAAATGCCAAAATGGCTCAAGTTCCTAGTCAAAGTTTTCCATTTTCTTTTTACTTACCAAGCCTTGAATACTCGGCCTAAAAAGGTAAAATATAATCTTAAAAAAAATAGCTCATGAAGCCTTATATTATATTTTATTTAAAAATATTTATAATAACATTTAAATATTAAAATTTCCTTTTAGAAAATGAATTTCCAAAATGAGCAATTAGCTAGTTTTCTCAGTGCACTATGTGGTGGCGGAAAATTCGTGGGCGTGGCAGCGAAATGTTTTCGTCACACGCCCTAATTGCCACGCCTGTATGGCCAGCAATTGTGGGCGGTTAGTGGTGGGTGGTGGGCGTGGCAGCTGGATGCGCCTCACTTACTCTGTTTTGATTTTCCTTGCTGGCAAAATATTATCCCATTTTTCGGCCCGTCCTCGCATCTGTTTAGCATAAAGCAATTGCGAATTAGCCATAATTTGTTACCAAGTTAGCATGTGTGTGTGTGTGTGAGTGCTGCTCTTATCGCCATCAAAATAAAAGCTCATTAATGCGGCATTCGAAAGATTTTAAATATTTGCACAGCGTTTTGTTATTACCATTTTCCAGACGACGTCGCTGCGGCAACACACACACTCACTCTCCTTACACACAGTCAGACTTCGCTTAAATCGTTGTTGTATTATGCATACGACTTGGCTGGTGTGCCTGTATGTTTGTTTGCTGGTGTCTGTGGGCGCCTCGATTTTAATTAAATATGAAATGCGCTAGCCTTGGCTAGCCGCCGCTGGGCACAGCTGGAAATGGATACACAAAAACCAAACAAACAAAACTAAAAAGCCATTGACACAACGAATGTGGAATGTTCTTAGCTGAAAAGCCGAAAGACTTTTTGATATTTTTGAATTAAAAACGTAAAATTAGCATTGAATTTTATGTAAATGTATCAAGAATATTTAAGAGCCTAAAAAGTTACATTTAAATTTATTGTTAAACTAACAAAGAAATATTTTTGTGGTCAGAAAGTTGTTAATTTTAAGACTCTATGTTTTTCAACTTTAGATTATTTAATTATTTAGATTATAATAATTATTAATTATTTAGTTTAATTAATTCTAATATTATAATATAATAATTAATATTTTCCATATACCTTTACTTTAAGGTACGTTATTTAATTTTACCCTCATTCCTATTCCCATTTAAATGTATTCTGTGCGGTTTTTAATTACTTTAACTATTCAAAAGGCTTTTATAAATACCCTTTGCTCTCCATTTCCCTTAAGCTCACAGTATTTAAAGATCAAATTAACTTACTCAAAACTGTCACTACCGTTGCTATTCCCATAATATTTCCGCCTTATTTCCGCTCCCTCAATTTCCGATGCATCCTTCCCCGGAACTTGTCACCAAAGTCGCAACTTAAGGAAATGTGGGAAACTTGTCATCGCCGAATTAGTCACTGCCACAGTTGGCGCACAAATCCCATTGATTTCATTCCAAGGAAAACTCGTTCGAGTTGTTTGCTAAAATATTAAGTAGAATGAGAGATCCAATAGCGCTTAGTCACGCTCTATAATTATTTTCGTCGATCGTCCAGAGCTTTTGTGGGGAAACCAATCAGAAAAAAACAGCCAAAATAATAAAAAAAAAAAATAAATAACAAATAAATCTGTCATTGCGTATGGAAATTTACTTATATATATGCATATGTAAAATATATTCTTTCTTTGTTAAAATACTTTTGCTGGAACTTTATTCTTAGCTAGAAATTAAGATTTTCAAGTTCATAAAGCAAAACTATTACAAGACCGATTTTTCTTAGATTTTTCTGAGCACTTTGTGGGGAGGGGAAAAGCAGAAAAACCAGGAAAAGCTGCAGCTCATAAATAAGAACTGTTGCGTGTTCGTTAGGGCTGCTGTCGCTTTTTCTCGTGCCTGGGTTTCTGTTTTCAACGCAATCTGCGCCACTTGTTTATGGCCGTTTAATGAATGTTGGCACTTGGCGTGCACCAGCCACAGCCGCAGCCGCAGCAGCGGAAAACTGCACCAGGAAGCTAAGGCTATATATGTATGTACTATATAGCACAACAATGCACATGCAGCGAAATGAAACGCAACGAAGCCAAACGAGTCGGCAGAACCTTGGGCAGGACCCAGAGACCCTCCGGTAAAACCAATTTGCAGCTGGCCGCAGGAGCTGGAGGAGCAGCAGCGTGTTGTGCTGCCCCGACTTTTAGGTCAACTTCAGAGCCATGCACTATGCATGCAAATCCTTTTGCAGTTCCTGTATACGAAAACACTTGGAAAATGGAACGGGAAACTAAAAAAAAAGGTGTGGTGTTTGTTTAGAGAAAGGTAGATATTTCTAAGGGAAATCGGAAGTACATAAGCTACCGGAGATCAGCCATACACCCTGAATTATTTTAATAAAATTTATTTAATATTTTAAAACTTATAAGGAAACATTGAACCCTATAATAAACGTGTTTCTTAAAATTAAATCCCATTTTTGTATAATTTTATAATATAATAAATGGACTTAAGTCCTTGTAAAATATATACATAAATATATTCTTTTTTTTTCGTATATTAAACTTGGGAGCTTATAAAGAATTAAGTTTATGTTTATGTTTAGCTTCTCCAACATCTACCTTTGTGTTGGCAACATCAATGTTGTTCAACATATTCCTAGCAACATTTGTCTTTATTCGAATGTTGTGCAACACATTTCTAGCAATTGTCAACATTTCCCTGTGCCTGCGTACATTAATTTTGTTTTTTTATAAATTCAAGCATTATTAAACAAAGTGAATACCTTTTTTCAAAGTGAGTCACACTCGATTGTAGTTTTCCTACTTGATTTATTTAAAGTTTATGTTTAAGCAAATAACCCAAATAAATTATGAGATGTTTCTTTGAATTTCTCTCTGTGCTCGCATGAGAGCACGAGAATTGACTTCTCCTTTGTGTAAACTTTTTTCAAAATTTTATGGGCACTAAGACAAGGACTGCGACAAGAGCTTGCCTCATTCTCCACAGCTTAACCCTCTTCAGAGTTCTTTCTCTTCCCTTTCCCGCTCTCTCCATATAAACAAAGAGTTTAAATGGAAATGGAAATTAAATTTTCCTGGGCGCCAGCAAAAGTTTTGCGAGCTTAATTTGGCTAATGAAAAGCGCAAAATGTTGTCTGTCGATGGAAGGGAATGATGTTCAGTGCGTTGCTGTGGTGGTGGGTGGTGCGATGTCGGCAGCTTAAAAAGCCGCAATTGATATCCCTACAAGTAGGGAGGGGGGGATTTTTCGGAATTTCCCAAACGAAAACTTGGGAAATCAATAATTTTGAATTATCCAAAGCATTGTCCCTGCCCCCCTCTGTCTCTGCTGGTGGCCTAATTGGAGCACACGCACAACATTCCCATGAAAATGATTTGTGATTTCTGATTTCTGCCGATAAGTGGGGTCGAGTGGGCGCTGGGGAACCGCGCTGATGGTGGTAGCTGCTGCTGCTG
>VNJN01002636.1:0-12557 GCA_008042485.1 Drosophila mayri | reverse complement strand
CAGGAAGAGCAGCTCGGCCACCAACGATCGGATCAAAGCGCTCGAGCACCAGATAGGTGCGATTAATCAAGAAAGAGGCAGGTACCAAGGAGATCACTTGCAACAAGCGTTCATGATTCTGACTGCTCAGCTAACGCTGGTGGCAACGGGAATGCAGCGAATGCAGAGTGAGATAGCTAATGTGCTAACTGACATTCGTCATCGAACGATTAGTCCAATGCTAGTATCTCCCAAACAACTAAAGGAACAATTAGAGCAAATTCGGGAACACATTCCACCGGGTCAAATGCTTCCAGTGGCGTCGGATAATATTGTCCAACTCTACAAACTGATGCATGCTGAAGGCGCTACAACGCGCGACCACGTCATTTTTAAGATATCGCTGCCGCTGGTGTCTGTAACACAGCAGGAAGTATTCAGCATCATGCCCATCCCGACATGGAAGGCCGGAAGCTGGCGTCAATTTCGCCTGAAAACCCCAATCATAGCCGTCAATGCCCATAGAGACCAATTCATGGGATTAACTAAGGAAGAGTTTAACCAATGCATACAGATGCCGAAGGACGAGCACATTTGTTTTAACCACTGGTCGCCCTGCAACGCCAGTTGGCCAAATTAAAGGAGACCACCTGGAAGGATCAGCTCGTCGCCCCTCAACATCATCAAGTAGCTGCCTATGTGGCCCTAGCGATGTCAATCCTACTAGGCATTGTTTGGGCTCTTAGCCGGACGGTCGGCAAATGGACACCACGACGCCGGACACCGGAACTCAAGCAGAGCACGGAACAACCAGCACCGGAACCTACCCCACGAAGTTTTTCGTTCGACCTTTCTGAAGGTTGAACACCTGTTCAACGGCCGGGAGAATGTTCAGTCACGGCAGCATTACTCATAAGCAATATCATTTAGAATTAGACATAATAATTCTTCAGTCGCAGCCACATGCATTTGTCGTTAATAAAGTATCAGTTACCAGGTCAAGCGAATATGCATAACTGGCGGACTACAAAATAGAGCAATAAGTGTCAGGTCATATAGCTGGCAATAACCAACATACACTGTAGCAATAAGTGTCAGGTCATATATCTGAGAATAACCCACATACACAGTAACCCACATTATTTTGTTATACGATATTTGTTACCATAAGCATTTTGTACCTATATATACTGTTAAGTTTTCATTAATAAACTCAGTAAGAGTTCTACCTCAACCAAGAGCTTTTATTCATGCCCGACATCATCGCCGTGTCTTTATGCCCGACACCATCATCGCCGTGTCTTTATGCACCCAACTCAACCAAACCAACCAAACCGTCCACCTAGTTCCAAGTGCTAGTTGCGACAATCAAAGGCAATAGTTTATGCACTATCTGCCAGGCATCGAAGCCTCCGTATAAACAATACACATATACAGTGGAAAATATTTCCCCAAAAATACATACAAATAATTATAATTATTAAAAATGCAATTTACTCACAAATTTTTTACAATTATATACATACATACAAACATAAACCAAAAAATATCCATCAACATATACATATATATCCCCTTTTAATAAAATTACAGACAAACATATTCGACACTAAAGAGAAATTTTACATCCGATTTTACTATTTGTCATTTGGGAAAAACATATACCACTTTATATACAATATAAATGTAATAAAGAATAAAACAAACAAACAAACACATCCAAACCTATAAAATTTCGTTCCAGCAATAAATAAATATTTATCGTTTTTATATACATATATCCAAAAGTTAATTGGTTGTTATTTGCTGTCCTGCATACATATATATTGGCATACATACGCTTCCCGCTTTTCTGCGAGCAGCCAAAATCTTCATCCAACTATACATACATACATACATGGGATGAGCTTAGCGCTATTCTGTGCTAAGCTACGATACATACATAAATACACACATATTGGGCAATTTATCTGGTCTCCGTCTTGTTCTTCTACAAACACCTGCACTCATACGATCCAACTAGTAACGAGCAAAACACAGGTGATACAAAATCTTGCATCCATACCCGAATACAAAGTCGATCGCCGAAACAAAAATTAATATTTTCCGAATAATCGTCAAAATAAATTTCTAAGTCGATAGCTATTTTAGAGTCGTTTTTCAGCTAGTTTTTTTGGCTTCTTTTTCTTGTTTCGCAAAAGTGTTTACGCTTTAACTGTGTTCCTAAGTTACAAAAACCAGGCCAGAGATTTTCAGATCGAAATCAAAATTTCATTAATATATTTTTGTTCTGGCGGTTGATTTGTCGGTCCTTCCTTTTGGTTTCATCGGTTCTACGACTGGAGTATTCCTGAACAAGAAATAATCGGGCCGATTCGCTAATAAGCGAATTTGCGCCTCACCGAGTCTTCGGTTCAGTTTTCGGTCCCTCCCATTTTTTGTTTTGTTGGCGGCGGGCAGGCCGTCCGTTTAGTAGGGCGAAGCAGAGTATGCCCGTCGAGGGAGACGAGAAGCCAAAACTTACACCGAAAAAGGAAACAAAAACCGCACTTTCCTCTCCGGTACCTTCTCGCGTCAAAATAGTGCCCAAGTCCGCTAGCCCGTAATCCAGAAGCTCGAGTGTCACGCCAAAATGGGAAGATCGAGCGAGTCTTCACTTGGGGACCAGCCAGAGAATCCCTCTGCATCCGGGACTAAATTCCTGAGGGTCACACACGCTAGTAGTAAAATGTCGGTAACCGAGCAGCCAAGGGCCGCAACCGCTGCCTTGCACAAATTCATCGCCGTGAGCGATCGCGTCAGCGCTTTCGAAGACAAGATCAACACTCCGGGTCAGGCTTCGCAATCATCACACACATTGCAAGTCCGTCTGCAACAAGTGCGAGCCTTATGGGATAAGGTCGAAAAAGAGTACGAAATCTGCTCTGACCTAATTGCCCAAGAAGGATCCCTCAGCACCTTGCATCTCCTACAAGCAAAATATGAATATTGCTACTCCGTATACGAAACCTGTGCAGCACAGATTAGCGAATCGCTAGAAAGAGTGACGCCTCAAGCCGTTCAAGCTCCTCCCTCTCAACCGCATATTTCGTCCGGTTGCCGGCTACCTTCGATGGCTCACTTTCCGGGACCTGTTCACGGCAGCTTATGTTAACAACCCCAGGCTGACACCGGTCGAGAAGCTATTCCATCTCCTCACAAAAACTAGTGGCGAGGCAAAGGCCATAGTGTCCGAATCCCCGCTTACAAATGACGGTTTCGCGTCAGCGTGGGAAGCGCTTCAAGACCGATTCCAAAATAAAAGACTTTTAGTCAACTTTTAGGCCAACTCAAGCTCTTGTTCAACTCATTTATCAAGAATCTGGACATGCTCTAAAGGAGCTGCAGTCCACGATTCAGGGGTGTTTTACAGCGCTAGCACATTCCAATATCTCCACTGACAACTGGGATTGTCTGCTGGTCTGTGCGCAAGCAAACTGCCAAAGTTAACCCTTTCCTTATGGGAACAGTCCCTAACTTCAAAGTCCGAAATTCCGGCTTGGGAGGAGATGAACACCTTCCTGAGCGAAAGGTATCGGATACTGGAGGCTATTGAGGATATGAAGCCGACTCAGTCAGTTCCCAAAAGGCTGCAATCCTTCGAAACCAAGGTCAGCACAAAACAAAAAGGGTGTGACTAATGTTCTAAGGAAAATCATCCGATTAGATTGTGCCCGCGCTTTCTCCACATGTCCGTCGACGCGCGTTCCGGCTACATAAAAAAGAAGCAGCTATGCCTGAATTGTTTCGCTAGAGGCCATCAGCTACATGATTGCACGAGCACACACAGCTGTTTTACGTGTAGGAGGAGGCATCATACTCTGCTGCATCGCAGCTCGCCCAGTTCCTTAAACACGAATTCCTCAACCACGAGTTCCCGAACCTCGGCCTCTACGCAACCGTCCTCGAGACCTCCTCAAATTGCCATTCCGCAAAATACAAACGCAAGTCTTAGGGCTAAGCCAATTGGTTTCGGCAGAGTCAGCGAGACTCTGACAGTTTGCAATCTGCTCCCCTACTAAGCCGGGTCTACAATTAGATACCGCAGCTTACGTCCTTCCGGAATTAGCGCTAGGAGAAACATTTGTGGCTCACTCCTAGGCCAAGAGACCATCTTCGGGTGGGTACTTACTCGGCCGATTTCCAATACCAAGGCCAACAGAGTCGCATCCTTCACGACTCAAGTACACCACAAAAAGGGAGATTCCTTAGACTCGCTTCTCAGCAAGTTCTGGGAGGTAGAGGATTTTCCATTCCAGATGGTAAAAGAGTCAGATTCTTATTGCGAAAGGAACTTCTCCCAGACTACCAAGAGAGACGCCAGCGGGAGGTACGTGGTTATGCTCCCATTTTGCGACTCCGAAAACTTGGGGTCCGATTTAGGATATTCAAGGTCCATTGCGTTGGCTCAGTTTCTTCAAAACGAGAATCGTTTAAAAAGAGACTTTCCGTTAAAAGAGCAATATGACAGCGTGATTCAGGAGTATCTGGATCTGGGTCATATGAAAGAAGTTCCATCGACTCATAGCTCCCTAACGTACTATCTTCGACATAACGCGGCATCAAGCCCGAAAGTACCACAACAAAGCTTCGCGTTGTATTTAACGCCTCGTGTCCATCTGCGAATGGAACTGCGAATACCGTCAGATCTGGGTCGATCCGAAGCATACACCCTTTCAAAGAATCCTGTTCTGAAATAAAGAGGGTGATATCCGAGACTTTGAATTGAAAACAGTTACCTTCGGGGTCAACTGTGCGCCTTTCCTCGCTATTCGAGTGCTGCAGCAGCTAGCAGAGGATGTCCAAGGGGCGTTTCCAAAAGCCAGCCACATTCTTCTACAACATATGTACGTCGATGACGTTCTGGCAGTGGCAAATTCCATAACTGAGGCCCATAGTTCGATCCAAGAGTTACAAGAAGCTCTTAGCTCTGCAGGTTTCCCTTTGAGAAAGTGGACTTAAAACGAGCATACTAAAAAATATTCCAGCCAAACACCTCCTTCACAGCGAGTTCCTCGATACCGATACCGAAAGCACGGCCAAAACGCTCGGGATTCGATGGACGGTGAACTCTACTTCGTGCCGCCAGAAATAGTGGTGGAATCCTCCTTCACAAAGCGCGAGGTGTTATCCCAAATCGCGAGGCTGTTTGATCCAGGCGGATGGCTCGCTCCGTTTATAATACGTTCCAAAATGTTTATTCAGGAGAATTGGCTACAAGATTTAAGCTGGGATGATAAGCTTCCCAGCGAAATGAGTCAGAGGTGGCAGGCCTTTCTTCATGAGTATTCCTACCTCAACCAGATCCGCGTTCCAAGATGGGTCTGTTTTCAGCCTGACATCAAAGTGGCGTATCATGGATTCTGCGATGCGTCCCAAAAGGCTTTTGGTGCGGCGATCTACGTGTGTGTCGAGGTTGGTCAGGAAATCCTTTCTAACCTCCTCGCATCCAAGACACGAGTCGCTCCAGTAAAGACCGTGTCACTTCCACGCCTAGAACTAGGTGGCGCCGTGCTGTTAGCCGAAATGGTGACAGCTATTCTTCCCAATATGCCCACACCAAGTTCCGACATACGCTGCTGGACCGATTCGACAATCGTTCTGGCCTGGTTACGGAAGCTGGCGTGCAACTGGCCCATGTTCGTAGCCAACCGAGTGGCCAAGATCACCCAGGCAGTACCAGTCGACTGCTGGGCACACGTTCGATCCGAACAAAATTCCACCGATTTAGCTAGTCGAGGCGTGTCCCTACTCGAGTTAGCGGATAGTCAACTTTGGTGGCACAAGGGCCACAAGAGCTGTGGCCGGCGCAAAGCGATGTGCAGCCGATCACAGAGCTCGAGCAGCGCGCGGTGAAAGTGCATTTCATCCAGGTCCCCTCTGACGAGTTTCTAGAACGTTCTCCAAGCTGGACAAAGCACTGCGAGTCCTGGCGTATGTTCGGCGTTCCTTAGTCGCTGCCGTAAGGGCGCGATCCCCTCTACTTTACGGCCTACGAGTGAAAAAATCCGAGAGGCAGAGCGACCGCTGATTTCCATTGCGCAGCGTCGAGCATACGGCCAAGAGCTGAAGCACTTGGCAGAAAAGAAGCCCCTTTCGGGGGCAACTCCAATATTAAATTTATTTCCGTTCACGGACCAACTTGGCCTCCTAAGGGCTTGTGGTCGCATCACAGCTTCTAAAGCCCTCCAGTATGATGAACGGCATCCAATAATTCTGCCCTACAGCTGTAGACTGTCTCGCCTTATCGTCCAATTAACCCACCAGTTTACTCTTCATGGCGGTAGTCAGTTGATCGCACGCCTGATCCGATCGAAGTATTGGATTCCTAAAATCAAGAATCTGGTCAAGGCAGTGGTGAATCCGTGTAAGATCTGCACGATTTACAAGAAGAGACTGCAAACTCAGCTGATGGGCGATCTTCCAAACGACAGAGTCCCCTTCTCGAGGGTCCGGAAAAGCGAGTCTCATTACCAAGAGATATATATGTGTATTAGTGTGTTTTTCCATGAAGGCTATCCATTTAGAGCCGACATCCGATCTCACCGCCGAAAAGTTCCTAGCAGCCCTTGCTCGTTTCGTAGCTAGGCGCGAATTTATTCTGATAATGGCAAGACATTTGTGGGGCCAGCGTCTCTACTTTCTCGGGACTTCCTTCAATCCGTTAAAGAGTCCGTGACTGATGCATACAGCCATCAGGGACTTGAATGGCGTTTCATCCCGCCCGGGGCTCCACATCTGGGGGACTGTGGGAAGCAGGGGTGAAAAGTTTCAAAACTCTTTTCTACAAAGCCACGGCTACCCGCAAGTGTACCTTCGAGGAATTTGCGACGCTTCTAGCCAAGATCGAAGCTTGCCTCAACTCCAGACCCCTCTCCCCGTTGTCTGAAGATCCATCCGATCTGCTAGCCCTCACGCCTGGGCATTCCTTGATTGGCGGGCCGTTGCTTTCCACGGCTGAGCCTGAGATAAAAGGCGAAGCCAAGTCGATAATCAATCGCTGGCAACATTTGAAGGCCCAACATCAGCAGTTTAGTGCGCGGTGGAAAGAGGAGTATCTCAAAGAACTCCACAAACGCAAAAAGTGGCAATTTCCGACCCGAAACATCCAAATTGACGATATGGGGGTAGTCAAGGAGGACAATTTGCCCTCGAACGAATGGCGGCTCGGCAGAATTGTTTCTGTTTCCCCTGAGCCGATGGCCGAGTTCGAGTGGCCAAAGACCAAACGGCGCGCGGCACGATAAAACGCCCCGTGCATAAAGTTATCCTTCTCCCTATGGACAGCAAGGAACCGGCTACTTCCAGCCATTAATCTATTTACGTCTGCGAGGTCCTGTTTTAAGTCATTCTTCTCTTTTCCTCGCAGAACAACTTCAGCATAATGGTGCCGCGTCCTCGAACAGCTCAGAATTTGGATAGCAGACGTACTCCAGGTATTCAATCCTACCACTGCCGAGTCTGCCGGGGCATCCATCCTCTTCGGAAGTGCAAGAGGTTCCATAAACTGAGCGCTGAAAAGCGCCTTCGGCTCGAATTGCCTCGCTCACGAACACTCAGCCGCATCACCGAGGGCTGCAAAGCATGTGGAGGTGACCATCACACGCTGCTCCACATGCACTAGGAGCTGCCGTCGACCTCTCGACCACGTCCTGAGCGCACCGCTCGTCAGCCCGTCTCCAGGGAGCCTGCTCGTCCGGCGGCCCCCACTCCATCTCCGGCTGGTCGTCCCGTCCCGAAGGAGCCAGCGCGTGCGGCGGCCCCCAGTCCATCTCCGACCGTGACTGCCTATCTGAGACAGAAGGTGGTGCACATCCTCCCGACAGCTTGCGTGCTGCTCGACACCGGGAGCACGACCTTCGGGATGGGGGCCATGATTGACCCGTGCATGCCGGTCTCAACATACCGGCCTCCCTAAATAATGATTAAGTTCATAGAAACTACAGCTATTTTCAAAATGGGGCACTAGTAGATTCCGCTGGCGGTTTTAACTGTGACCACCCTTTGATCCTGCCTAAAAATGAAGTTCTATAGCTCGCCCCAACAGTCACTTGTTTTGAGTTCGATCAGACTCCTTTCGCACTGCCAGGGTGTCTATGGAAATATTCTGAGAGTTTCCGGAATATTTGAATCTTGGCCTGCAATTATCTCCAGCGCTGTAGTGAGGTGATTTCAACATCCAAGAACGATAGCTCTGAAGTGAGATGGTAACCTGTTAGAAAATAGGAAAGGGTTAGCGGGTTAAGTCTGTGTTCGCCTTCAATCTGAATTATCAGGATCGAATATTCCTCGAGCTCGTTTTAGGTGCTGGTTTATAAATAGCTCGCCAGTCTCACAAATGCCTTAAATATGAGGAACAGAGGAATGTATGTAATGCCAATGATTTCCTGACTCGTTAAGAACCCCAAAATCTCTTTATGTTAACTCGGAACAAATACGATCCTCCTTATATCAGCTAATTCTCGCTTTGCTCCATTAAAAATTGTTCCATTGACCGAATTTAAATTCGATATGGGCTCACACTGAGACCAAAAGGGTTTGAAAGCTGACATAAAAACTGACGTTTTGAAATCTCTTACCCATTCAATGTAAATCGCCCTGTTGGATAGGGAGATAAGGATGGCAAACCAAGATTGGCTAAATCTTGGTTTTCAGCCTGTAGATATTTTGATTGACACCGGTTCATCATAGCATGTGAAGAAAAGGGCTGGCGAATTGTACTCAAAATTCGGGTAAATCAGCTATAAGTTTAGAACTCGTAGGTCTTCGCGGCAAGAAACAAGTTCTGCAAATAAATACCGTTGTGCGGACAACTTCCAAGCTCCTTGAATCCAATATCAGTCTCCAGTGCGACTCCTGTCAGTCTGACTCCAGTGTGTAGTGATGCAGAATGTTGATATCGAACTGGTAGATTTCATAGGCAGGGTTATGGGACGTTTTACGTAATTTGTGTAATTAGAAGCGTCTAAGCGACCACTTTCATGTATTACTCTCTTGTCTAAAGAGGGAATGTAGGGGTTCAATTTCGATTCCTTTGGCAATGGCTGTCCTGTGTTAACTGCATGTATTCCGCTTTGAAGAACCATGACATCCTAGATTGTGCAGTCACGCCGACAGGAACTTTGAAAGTCGATTGCTCCCAAGAAGGCGAAAAACGAAACGAAAGCAATAAGCAAGACCATGAAGAGACAGGTTAGCGACTTTCACTCGTTGAAAGTGATTTGGGAAAGTGGCACTGTTTGCTTGAGAAAGGAAATCAATTTAGACAATAATTGGCAGCGTTTAACTAAAGTCGCGGAATGAAGATAGGTCTTAATGTGCGAACCGAGTTTCTAATAAATGCATTTTGGATACGAACTGGTGCCATCGTGTACATAATTGGTGAGGTAATACTTTATTCTATTCAACAAAACCGAGCCAGAGAATCTTCAGATACCCAGTTGTGGGCTCAAGCAAATTACAGCGGATCGTAGATGTTGCCTAGTACTGAAAGCAAGATGCATGTGGTAAAAACACTTGCAATTCCAATAGTTCCAGTTAGAAGGAAATATAGTCAGATTTAGATTCCCAATATAATCTCAGTATTTAAACAAACAGAAAAGAGCTGTCTTCTTCTATCTTCTTATAGTGCACACTCACAAATCTCTTTTGGAATAGACTGAAAAGGCGCAGCAGTTTAAGCTCCACTGTCGAAGTATAAATTGACTTCGCTTAAGAACTCTACCAAAATTAGTATGTAAGGGGTATCATTACCAATGTCCAGAATATATGTGCCACAGCAGATCATCGCCGAAAATAACATAGACTTTTTTCCGGAGATTTAAGCGGTAGGCAGTGAATCTTGTTACAGATAGGAGCACTGGACTTGATCTGCTGAGCTGGAATCAAAGATGTCAGTGAACCCACAATTCGAACAAAGATCTCCAGTGATACAGTCTTAGTGATTGATAAGAAAGTGTAGCTAACGCGACATCGGCTAACACCAGCCGAGTTAGCCCCTAAACCAACTCCCGAAATGTGGGCATGCGGACGAGGAATTCCAATCCTTTGGATAAAGGACTTAGCTACCATGTTTATTGTTGATATCGACAAAAACCCCCATGTGGTCTTATTGCCTCATGTATCAATAACATCGAAAGATGTATTTGTTCAAGCAGTATATACATGGACAGGGATATCTAACAAGTGATGTTTAGCGTTGCACTGATAGCAAGTGTTCGATGAATTACAATCCTTGACTTAATGGGATCAACATAAGCATAATTTTATATTCCTGGCGAATGTGTGGTCGCTTTCTACATGCAGGAATTCATTACAAGAATTAATAATGTGCTGTCCTTGGCAATAAATTCATTCGTGAGACGGCTGATTTGAGACCCTTCCAAGTAAGGCAACTTTAAGGCGTTTACTCTGAGCTGATCGTGACAATGAGCGAAAAGAAAGGAGATCAAATCAATAAAAGGTTCATTCATTTCAAACTTCTGAACTGAGCTGACGGGCTTTGCCCGATCTCCAGGAAAACTGCAACATAATAGATTTTAATAAACTAAGAAAACAGTTAACCAACAAAATCTGGGGTAACCCTATATAAGCGAAAGACGCTGAACCACAATTTAATGAAATGCAATAAACAAGCTTTTTATAAGAGCTGTGATGCGCTAAAACAAAAACTAGTGCATTGTTTTAAACAAATAAGTGTTATGCAATGAGCTTATTGAGCAACAATTTAAAGAACGAGCGCAGAAGCTCAGAGAACCAAAGAAACGGCTTCTACTCTTACTTTTCAACACGCGATACCGAAATGGAAAAATCGGCGATTAAGAGCAACCCCGCGTCATGGAGTTCGCCTCCAATGGCGGAAACAAATTTCGCACCAACAACAAGCAACAACAGCAACATCCACTGCAATTCAAAACACCGTGACATCAAAGACTTCAGGAATTACAAAAACAACAACTTCGGAAAGTGCCAAAGCGGCCCCGGCCACACAGACTGGAATGGATCGCTACATCCAAATTAAGCGCAAGAATAGCCCGCAGACCCGGGGTGAAGAAACAATTCTTTTAAGTTTTATGAAATTTTTTGTTAAAATATTTTAGTGTTATTCGTATTCATATTCGATCTTTCTCTTTTAGTTTGTGCTAAGACGGTTATCTTATCTTATCTCACTTTTCCTCTTTGTTCTTATTCCCGTTCTTATTTTTCACTCCACCGCTCGTGAGTTGTTTGCTGTTTTGCTGCTTCTAAGCGGTCCATAGCTTTCAGCTCTCTTGTGACTTCTGCTGCTTAAATTTCTAACTCTTGCCCTTTTCTCTTCTCTTTCCCCCTCTTGAGTTTTTTGGTACTTATAATGTCTTCAGCGGTTCTAAGGTTGTGAATATGTCCCAGAAAGTGGTCTGCAACGTAAAAAACTGCCAACACGTTGTTTCGGCAGACCAGCCCACTATCCATTGCTGGCTTTGCGAGGCAGTAGTGCATGCTAAGTGCATCAATATGACAGGTCAAACGGCTGACGCAGTGTCCAGCAAAAAGGGCCTGCGTTATTGTTGTGAGGCCTGTCGACCGGTTGAGAAGGAGATATCATTCTTCATGCGTCTGATCAGGAGTGGATTTTCCCCTTAGCTTCTGTGTAGATCCGTCATTTCGCCATGTCAGCATGGTTTTATGAGGCGAAGATCAACCACGACCAATCTTCTGGAACTTACCTCTTTTGTTATTAGGGGCTTCCAACAAAACCTTCAAACCGATGTTATTTACACGGACTTCTCTTTTGGTTAGGAAACTTGATTTGTTCAGTCACGGCAGCATTACTCATAAGCAGTATCATTTAGAATTAGACATAATAATTCTTCAGTCGCAGCCACATGCATTTGTCGTTAATAAAGTATCAGTTACCAGGTCAAGCGAATATGCATAACTGGCGGACAACAAAATAGAGCAATAAGTGTCAGGTCATATAGCTGGCAATAACCAACATACACTGTAGCAATAAGTGTCAGATCATATATCTGACAATAACCCACATACACAGTAACCCACATTCACAGTAACCCACATTATTTTGTTATACGATATTTGTTACCATAAGCATTTTGTACCTATATATACTGTTAAGTTTTCATTAATAAAGTCAGTAAGAGTTCTACCTCAACCAAGAGCTTTTATTCATGCGCGACACCATCGCCGTGTCTTTATGCCCGACACCATCATCGCCGTGTCTTTATGCACCCAACTCAACCAAACCAACCAAACCGTCCACCTAGTTCCAAGTGCTAGTTGCGACAATCAAAGGCAATAGTTTATGCACTATCTGCCAGGCATCGAAGCCTCCGTATAAACATTTTGGTGACCCCGACGAACACGTCAACCTGACGTTTAGTCATTAGGAAGAATCCGTAACTCTTGGGATCTTCCTAAATCCTAATCAAAAAGGAAATATCCGTAACTCTTGGGATTTTCCAACATCTAAAAACAAAAGGAAATATCCGTAACTCTTGGGATTTTCCAACATCTAAAAACAAAAGGAAATATCCGTAACT
>VNJN01002630.1:0-93548 GCA_008042485.1 Drosophila mayri | reverse complement strand
TATGATATTATGATATTATGATATTATGATATTATGATATTATGATATTATGATATTATGATATTATGATATTATGATATTATGATATTATGATATTATGATATTATGATAATCAGTTTATCAATAGTTTTGACTTAATTTAATATTAACAACTTAAGATAAATGGGTAAATAGTTTTCCTTTACAACAATTTACAAAATTTTAACTGTATCTGTACAAAAAACTTGAATTTAATTGGATTTAAGAAGGGTATCAACGTTGTGAAAAAATTCCCCAGCACCATTCTTTCTCGTTTCCTCGTCGCTTTTTCTTCGTGTTTCGGGTTTTTGTTGTACATTTTGCCGGCGTCGCCACGCACTGTTTCCCCATGGCTAACCCATTGTGCACTTTTCGCTGCAATTTGTCGAAAACTTGGTTTTTTTTTTGTTCATTCGAAAGTTTAACCATAACAGATTTCTTTAGACCACGTCAGGGCGGAAGGGTGCGAGGGTTTTATGTTGGCCTATAAACTCTAAAGCTCTCATTTTCTGCCCAAAAATAAAAATCCAACAGGCTGATGGGCAGGGAGATGCGTTTACATAACATTATTACCAAAGAAACCTTTAGGAATCCTTTTTAAATCTGTTAATTTCAATGAATTTGACTTTGTAGCAATAGTTTTTTTTCGCTAAAAATTCGTTTTTAAAGTCAAAATTGTATGAAAGCATTGGCCAACGGAATTTGGGGAATTTTTAATACTTCTTTGATGACAAATATATTTATATGAATATTTATCCTTACGAAACTTTATCGAGTAATATGGTATGATCTAAATTACATGGATAAACCCAATGTTATATACATACATACGATTTGATGGCCACCACCTGATGTGGGTCCTGAGTCCTTGGTCATTTTATGACTTTTTGTTGGGTTCCGCGTGTGCGTGTGTGCTCCGCCCGGAAGGGGGGAATATTGGTTTGGGGGAAAATGTGGGTTAGGGAACGAGACTAGAAACACTAGCGAGCAGCCAGTCAGCGTGTGCGACACACTCAGCAAACTGATAAAATTTTAATTTCTCCAAAATTGAAATTTTAATGTGTGTCTAGAGCGCGGTTTGCCCCTGCACCATCACCACCGACGGCGGCGGCGGCGACGCCACCAGCCTGCTTCCCTTCCCGCGTTCTTTTTGTTGCACTTTGTCCTCTACCCTTCTGGGTTTTCCCCACCTTGCAACAGAAAATGTGCCGAGCCCCATGCCCGTGCCCTATGTGGCACTCAGACACACACGCGCACAAGTTTTCGGTTTTTGTGGGTTTCCCAGCCCAGCACCCAAAAAACACCCCAACCACATTCTATTGCATTTCGGTCGCCCCCATTTTGGGCGACTTTCCATTATATTCCCAGCCTTTGGCATTGGCCAAAAAGCGAATTTCCTCCGCTGCGTCCACATTATAGAGTTGAATTATTAAAATTTGTCTGTCTGTGTGTGTGTGTATGAGTCGGTTATGAATAGCCAAGTGGCTGCCAAGGAGCGGAATAAGCCTACACACACATCGGATAGTCTGCTCAAGAAGCCCACTTATGCGGATTGGTTGATGGAGCTGGGGAGATATGGTTTATGCACACGATTTGAAGGTGATATATAATTCGAACTATTGAGTTGTCATTCCGTAGCTAATTTTCAAGTGAACTGGAAAGATAAATGTGTCACTTGTACTTTTACTTGCACTACATTTTAAAGGTGTTTTAGAAAAACGGTAAATGGAAATTGGGATTGGGAAGGAGGTGAGAAAATATTAAGCTAAACTGACAAAACAAAAAATATATATTTTTCCTATAAAATTAAAAGGTGACATTTAAGCTTTGCTTGCAATTCTGTGCGTCGCTCACTGTTAGAGTTAGCCAACTGAAACATATAAATATTTCAGAAATAGGTAAAAAATAAACCAATAATAATCATTTTTAAAAGAACAACAATTTCGAAAGCATCTGCATTCCGCATGCATCAATCTGATGATTTAAATAACCTCCTTAAATAAGGAAGAAGCTGATTCTGTGTTGGCATTGAGGCCTCCGCATGATTGGACTGCCTTCGTGGATGCCCTTTCACCTCTCCATCATTGGCCCACTTGCACTATTGACCCACACACCTAATTGATATGCTACACGTATAGACGGCAATCAAAGGGCGATATATGTGTGTGTGCGAGATAGGAGACGACGAATTGGGCGCAAGGAAATCTCTCTGGGGATTTCACTTTTTATGTCGAAATTATACATTTTATTATGTCATTTTAATGCTACAAAGGCAGGCACTGAACGTAAAAGCCAAAGGAAGGGCGGGGGCAGAGTCCCAGCAACATGCAAACTAAACTAAACAGTCATCCAACATCCCTTGGCCCCTTTTCCCACCTCTTTGCCGCTCTCCCCGGGGCGACCCACCTTATGGCAGACCATAAATCAGCAACAGTTAGGACACAGAGCAGCCAGACCAAAGAGGAGGGAAGGGAGCTTGTTGGCAGGAAGGAAGTGCAGGGTAGCCCTGCTTTCATTTTGTATGCAAAGTGAACAAGGTGGAAAATAGAATGAGATGCAAAGAAAAAGGGAAAACAAACATTCGAGGAGGTGCACGGAGCAAAAAAAAAAAAGAAAGATTCTAAAGAAGAAAGGATTTTAAACTAACATTAAACTTATTTTTCTGCTAAGCAATTTTACCTTTATTCATAAAAATTTTAATCTCTTTACCTCAGATTTTTAGTTTTTCTTTGTTTATCTATTTTTTTTCCTGTGTACAATTGTATAGTGAACAAATTAAAGGACGAAAGTTTTAGGGCTTTTTTACTCCTTAAGGACTTGGCGAAAAGATCAGGGCCAGAAGGCAGGCACATGTAATTTTTATACCTTATAAAATTTAACCAGAAGACTGAACAAAAGAAATCGAATACGGAATCGTGTGTGGCGCACATACACTACACACTCGCACTAACACACACAACTGACAGATGTTTGGGGGTGGAAAGCAGGAAGGAAGGATGTGAAGGATGTGGAGGATAAGGATGCGGACGAGGCAGGAGCAGAGAAGAACGAGAACTGTCATTGAGAGGCAGCCAAATTGTTTTATGTCTATCGATAAAGTAAATCACTTCCCCTTCTCGCACTTTTGTTTGCAAATAATTCGCTTCATACTTTTTACAAGGGGCTTTTCATTCGAGTCCTTCGTCCTTTGACTGCTTACGTTTTTATGTACACATGTACGGCGTGTATTCCGTCCACATCGGTCTTCGCTTTTATTTAATGACCCGAAGCTTGTGTTTGATGCCCAGCCGAAAATCAAAAAAACAAAAGCACAGGGAAACGGCAAGCGAAGGGAAAACCAAGCCAACCAACGAATCTGAGCCCACCATTGACACGTGTTGGGATTTGGGTGTGTGTGCATCCTACGGGCAGGGTGGTAGTTTACAAGGATGGGCAAGTTCTGGAATCAAAGCCCACTCACATGTGGCATACACACAACATCATCGAGGAATTAATAAAATAATATGAGCCATGAAAAATCCAACGTCTGATTAACCCCTGGCAACGGTGGAAATGGTTTAATTATCTGTGTGATTTTTATTAAGAAAATCTATTGAAAATATAACGACTAGATAGAGTTAACAACATAATAATACCCTTAAAAGAGGCTTAAAATCTGCTATAAATTTCTCAATTTCAAATCTATTAGAAACCCTTTAAAAGTCTAACTTTGAACACATTTCAATTCGTTGCTAGGTGCCACTCCCTGAAATGGCGACCTTAAATATAGCCAGCAGCACCTTCCTGCCAAGGCTTTCTCACCTAAGATGATGTCTCCCCTGTCTAGTGCCGCCTTGCCCTCCAAAATGATTAACTGTTGCACACCGCGTCGCCACGCCCATCAGTCAGTTGCAGTTAAGCTGAAGGACACACAACGTAGAAAGGGGTCCGATGAGGCGGGGGAGGGGGCTCTATCGCGTTGCCTTGGCGTTGTCCATGTCTCTGTCCATGTTGTATCCTGCTCCTCCGGCACTCCACCACTCCGTTTGGCGACTTGCATCATCGTTGTCGCCCTCGACTCGCACATTTCACACACAAGTGCTGCCACTTTAAGCCCGCGCCAACAGGCGGAGTAGAGTCAAGAGGAGCAAACTGCAACTGCAACTGGAACTGTGGCTCCTCTCCGCCTCCCTGCTTGTTGATTTATGTATACGCTGCTAGCCAAGGATTGGATATTTTAAGATAGTTATGATGTCGAAAGCTGCGTAGAAAAAGTTGTTCCCCCACTTGACGTTTCGCTGCTAGAAGGCATTGCTTCCAATATAAGTTTGCCCTCGACGTTTGTGCACGACGAGTCAAAGGTTGGATGCCTCAGGGTGGTTCTATAGATAAAGATATACCTAAAAACAAATATGATTTATAATGAGAACTAAGAACTCTTTAAAAATAAAGGAAAATAATAGGAACATTTTCTTTTATGATAGTTTTTAAGTTACTGCTTTTGAGGATTTTGTTCTCAAGATTAATAATAATGAAAATATTATACTTTAAATAATTGAGGTTTTTGCAGGAAGTAATTAGCTTCAATCAGATATTAATTGAATACATTTCCGTTTAAATTTTCATATATTAAATCCTTGCCCAAGTATGCTTACTTTTCGCTGCACATGTCCTATGCCTGGAATTTCTTCCTGAAAAAAACCCCATTCCTCTACATAGACATATTTCCCTCTCAGCGCGACCCTGGAGCGGAAACAGTAAATAAGTTACACTTTTCCGCTTACCGGAGGGTGGAAAGTGTGGTGGATTTTCCATCAACCTTCTTTTTCTAGCGAAGGAGAATCGAACGGAGCAGAGGAGCAGTGGGTGTCCTTGTCGGCTTTCGTAGCCGACAAATAAAAACAAAAACTTATTTGCCATTTATTTGCAGTTGACTTTGTTCCTGCGTTATTAATATTGACAAGGAGAGGGCAGGGAATCGACAAGGCTGAATTGGTGGGGTTGTTGGAGTGGAGAAAGGACCTTCCATTGGCATTGCGTGTGCTTGTTTTTGTGCTTAATGCGCTAAACTGGACGCTTCCAGCTCGCTTTATCACCCTCTCCTGCTCCTTGGCTCTGCTCCTTTTCCACTTCCACTTCCTGTGCCGAGGACTGAGGACTTAAGCTGTGGTTGTGGTTGAAAATTGTAACCTGAAGCTTTACTGAAGGACTTTTTAATGAGTGTTTGTGTTTGATTGCTGAGAACCGAAGCGAAGGAAGTCGCATCATGGATTCTTGAAACTATCACGCTGCAGTGCGAAACGTGCTCTGGGGATATAGTATGCAAAATGTATTTAAAATAAAAACCAAAATGGTAGAACAGAAAAATGTGCTCATTGTTCACTTCCTGTTCATGCTGTTTTGAGATTTCAGTTTCCATTTATTTCCAAAAATAAAAGAGAAAAAGTTGATTTCCTGTGATAACATATGACGGAATAGTTTAGATATGAACATGAAAATCTTATGAAAAACTCATCCATTTTATCAGGTAAAATACTTGTTTTTCTCCCCTGTTAAGTGATTAAAATTCAAATAATTTCAGAGAACTTTTGCAGAAACAAGAATACGCAATAAAAAAAGGCACCACATTTTCCCCCATTTTGTTTCCTTTTGCACTTCATACTCGTTAGTTTGTTGTTTTTATTGTTGCCATTTTTGTGGGGCTTTTCCAACGTCATCCACTCACAACAACAACAACAACTACAATAATAATAATAATAACAACAAGACTCGCTGTTGTGTGGGGGTGCTAGTGCCATCTCACTTTTTCCTCCTCTTGCTCCACCCCCCCTCTTGGCACCTCTTCTCTTTACCGTGCTCTTTCGTCTTGTTCTGCTGCTTGGCTCACACGTTTACCGTAATTAGGTGTTAATATGACATTTTGCTCGACATTCAGCAACAGCAACAACAACACGGCTGAGCAAAAAGCAAGCTGAAATATTTATGCAGCCTGGAATATTTATGCACTATTCTGCGTGCTTGCTTGTATACTCACATAGATACATATATACATATATGTATGTGTTTTGTGTTTTTGTATATTTATTATTTATTTACACTTGTATGAGTAAGTGCTTTTTACTTGTAGCGCCCGCTTGCTCTCACAACACAAATTTGTTGTTTTTGTTGCTTGCCTTGCGATCAATAAACTGTCGGCGGCGCTCAACTCAATGAGTGTGCGTGTGGCTGGGTGTATCTGTGTCTGCATGCGGTGGCAGTGTATTAGTTTCGCTACTTTTGGATTAACATTGTAATGCTGTTCTTCAACTGATTCCACCCTCCCCCCTCTTTTCTTATTTTCTTTCTCTTTGGCACTCTGAGCTTCTGGCATTTTTTTTATAAACATTAGGAAAATGCGTTAATGTGTTGACAATTCAAAAAGACAAAGTATTGGTGAGTCGAGTGTGATCTGTGGAATCGATTTATTATCGATTTAGCTCCCTTTAGTATTAATGTGTTTTAAATTTGATTGATAAATCGCTGAATATTATTAATAAACGAACAAATTACCCGCTGCTTAAACCATTTTAAAACTATAATTGAAATTTTGAATATAGTAGTTTTTACTAGATTTTGGTGTTTAAAAATTAGAAGCCAAGTTAGCAACAACACTTGCCACAAACATGCCTCTGGCGTTCCCCTACTTCTCACATGCATATAGCTTTTCTTGTTTCCACCTCCTCCTGTTTCTTTGTTTATTTTATTAGCTCTTTGTTGAACATTATCAGAGACGTTTGTTCGTTGTAAATGTTTATCGATTACCCAGGGAATATCTATGGGATTTCCCTCTGTTGGAGGATAAGCATACTAGCGAGTGCCTAAAATATAATGGCTAAAAATAGGTGACGAAACAATATGGAAATTAAACAATAATATTTATTAAAAAGTTTATTGGAAATCTAAAAAAATAATAAAATTTCATAATCCCCAATAATATCTTAATAGAAACCAAATTATTTATAACAATTTAGATTTAAGTGGGAGTGACCCTTTTAAAAGATCAATCATCGAACCAGAAACAAATCGTTAATTATTCAGCTAAAACATTGGCCGCCAATAACACCAAGGAAAAGTGCAACAACAATGGAAATAACAATAATAATGGCAGTTCGGCCGGGGATTGTGGCAAAACATCATCGACCCGACTCTGGGACAAGCCCACATTTCATTTATGAAAATATATTCATTGGGGGGGAAAATGTGTGTGTGTGTGTGTGTGGTGGCACAGGCAAGGGTTAGACACACTCGTAAATACAAAACAAGAACGGGAAAAAGTGAGCCGAACGGACCGAACAGAGACCCCTGAGCATTGAGAACTGGGAACTTGCCAGAGTTGCTCTACTTGCGTGACAGAGACAACGAATGATGAGGGTTAGTCAGTCAGCCAAGCTTGCTTTTTTGGTGTTTGCTGTTGCTGTGGGAAATTCTGGCAATCATCATAACTTACTTCATTATTATTCTCCGAATAGTTTGCCACAGAAACGGAATGAATAACACAAATTTCCGAAGAGGGAAATAGAAAATCAAGCGAAAAAGAAAGAATGCCATTAACAAATTTTTCCACTTTTGGATTTCTTACACTTTTCAAAACGCGGGTCCTTTGTAAGCTATATAACTTATGATTTTGTTTTATAAATTATTCAGTCTCCTTAAGCACTTCGATTCAGGTTCAATAATGGCGATTAACACTTTATTTTTATGCAAAAACTTCAATTACTAGAAGGGAGATTATAGTGTTGACGATGATAACTATACGATGACGTCGTCATTGCACTAACAATGCGAAAAACGTGTCGATGCCATGTGCCATGAATGTTAACACCAAAGGCAGTAGGAAGAATGGAGAAAATAGGAGTAAAAAGAGGTCCTGGCAAGAGGCAAAAACCTTTAAAACACCCACCCACAAAAAAGTCTCTCAGCATATTTACATATATCAGAAAAAAAACTCTTTGATTTTCTTAGAATCTTACTTTTATACAATAGTTATGTATATATTATAGTTTTGGGGTTTATTTTTAGAAAAAAAAAAAAATACAAATAATTTACATACATTTTTTAATTTATAAAATAATCTTAAAAGGAAGATATAATGTCTGCTAGTAATCACATATAAATATCTCATAATTATATAACTATTCTCTTGGTTTTTTGCCTTCTTAATAGCAAAAATAAAATCAGATTTCAAATTTAAATTCAAATATAAATAACCCACTATAAATTTTCACTTTTACAGTTATCAAAGTTTAATTAGTTGCCACATAAAAATGTTATCTTTAATGTACTTCAATTTTTGGCCAATTATCAAAATACATTAAAATTAATGACCTTATAATATACAAATAATCGATAATAATAAAAATTGGGCAGAATTGCCATTAATAAATGCGTGCTTCATTTATACAAAAATCTTCGATTTAACAAAAATTGGTTTAATCCAGCTTTAACTTTTGATGTATTTTATATGATTTTCTTCATGTCTAAAACATTTTACATGTTTCTTTATTTCTGATCATTAGATTTAATGGTATTGAGCACAAAATACATAGAAATTCCATAAACATTAGCTTTTACAGGCATCTCGAGAAGAGACCTCCTATTGATTTTGATTACCACTCAATACTTGTTTATTTAGTTTGTTGAATGTTTAAATCAATTACAAAATTATGAAGTATTCAGTATATTTCAACGTAGTAGTTTCCAAAACGTACGAATATCCTTTTCAATATCCTGCCTTTATTTATAAACCCATCAATAATAAGCATTCAATTCTAAATAACTCAGCAAACTCTGTGCGCGTCCTTGTTCTTGTCTACGTCAGCTGCGTTTTTCCTGAAAATATATATTTTCACTGAATGCCAAAGTAGGGGAAATTCCGCAAAATCCAGATAGCCGGCGACGATGGTTTTTCTTAGCTTTTTTGTTGCTTTTACCGACCGCCGCCCACTTAACGCAAATGAAAAGCAGGCGGCAACGAATAAAACCAAAATAACAATCAGAAAAAAAATGTAATTTTAGCTACAAGTTTGTTGAGTGAATGCGGCGGCTATTTTAAAAATAAACATCGACGAGGCAGCTCACGCGGCGGCAACAGAAAATAGATAGAAACTGAGGTGAGAATTGCCAGGAGAATTGCAAAAGTAAAGAGAGAGTAATTCGTTTGAGTAAAAAATAAAAGATAGGTTTTAAATTTAAGAAAAAAAAGGTTACTTCCAAGACTAGTTCTGTATTCTTTAGAGTTTGCTATAAGCTTGCTGAGTGATTCATTCAACACAAACAAGTTGCCCGAAAATCAACATCAGGTGTGTTGTCTGCTGCTCGTTGGCCCTCTTCAACCTCCTTGGCTTTACTTTAAAAATAACTTATAGTTGCGCTATTTTTATGGCCTTTAAATTGCCAAATGATTTGTGCAGTTTTTATTGGAAGCAAACTTTTGCTTTTCATTTTTGTTTTTACTTTGTTGCCTGAGTTTTATGGTAAATTCTTTATGTCAGCTTGAATTCATTGTAGAGTGATAATTGTCGTATTGATAAAATGTTTATAATATATATATATTTGATTTTCTTTTAGTTTTCCCGTTAACCCACAACAAATTTCTTAAACTTTCCGGGTATATACCATTACCATTTACCATAATCAAGTTATTTATAGTTTTTCCACAAATTTTCCCCCTTGGAGTTCAGTAGAGAAGCAGCTGGGAGCACCTAGAATTAAGTGGAAGCTAAGGCAACTCAAACACACTTTGCCGTCAAGGTTAACCAAGTTAATAATCTTTTTTGCCGATTTGAGGGCTTTGCTGGCATCACGTTTCATCTGCCTGATAGAGAAACAGAGATAGTGATAGCGACGAAAAGCGAGGGAGAGTATATATATGTTTACTTTTATATATATGTACATATATACCAGCTCTCTGATAAGTTGCCACTTGATAAGACAGCCGAGTTGGATTTTTGTTCACATTGTTATGGAAATGATATTTCTTTCGATTTTTTATGTACTGCATTAATTCTCGGACATTTTTGCACGTTTTCGCTTTTGTGGGCGCGACTCTTTGTTTTTTGTGTTTGTTGCTTTTCCTATCTGAACTGTACGGCCTTTAATTTGCTTTTTATTTTGTTGTATTGCAAAAGCTGGGTAAATGTGTTGCTTATTGCAAGTTTAATAATGATTACGATATCTGTGTTGGGCGATAAGGTAGCTAAATATTTCCCTCCACTATCTTTATTGCATTTATTTGATATTTATACATAATGTGTGGTAGTTTCTGGTTTCTAAATGCTTAATACTTTTAATAATAAGTAAGTAAAAATGAAAATGTTAATTGACTAATTCAAAAATGTTTTCTTTGTCATACAAATTATTATTTACTAAACTTTTCCCTTAATTTAAGAAAATTTAATAAACATTTTACGTAATCAAGCCATAAATTTGCCTGCAGCTGCATGGGGATATGAAGCGTGAAATCAAATCAACTCAATTTGTTATCGATAACTGGTAGAAATCTCATATTACTTTCCCCATTTTTCATTCATACCTTCAATCGAATTATGACAGGCGTGGAGAGTCAGCAGCGCAGGGGCTACTTCAGAAAAACTTCCACTTGCACATTGGCAAGCAATTTGCCTGCCAAACCTAAGCTACCTCCCTCTCCCCCCTGCCGACACCCAGCTAACCAGAAACCTTAACACATTTTCATTTCTTTTCAACGCGCGCGGCGCCAAACTTGGAGTAACAAAGTTGGCCCCTTTGGCCCACTCCCCGAGCAACACACAAATACCACACATGACTCTACACTTAAAGAAACAGAGTGTTTATTGATAATTTTATGAAGTTATTGAAAATTATAACTAAATAAATTAATTACATGAATATCTAGCCTTTTACTTTCTCTAATTATGCTGGAATTTATGAAAAACTAAGGAAAAGCAAAGAAATGTTTTGACTAATGACCACAAATGTTGCTAGGAACATGTTGAGCAACATTTATTGGTTTAATTACATGTTGCAGAAGCTAGCACAGAAATGTTGCCTAATAATTTTCCATATTTATTATTTATATTATATATTTATATACTTCTTTAGAATTGCGATGAATTACTTACTTTTTTGTTGCCTATAAGCACTGGCTTCAATAAATTTACAAGAATTAGGAGGTAAACTTATGATTACTTAGATTTAAAATGTAAGTAATTATTTTTTAGTACCTCAATTCATAATCTTAATAAAATATAGAACAATATCATTCTCTAGGTGTAGAACTTAGCGGGTAGGAAGGAGCACGGAGCAGGATTCCGAGTCACGTAATTTAATAAAATGCCAGGGTCCTTGCTGCACACTGCTGCACACACCAGTCAGAAATTCTGTGAGAGAAAGAGATGTGTGGAACGTGAGCCCCGACTGCTTTGCTCCCGCTTACTAAGTTCACCTGTTCACCTGGCTCACCTGACGCCCACGCGTGACATTCTCCCCGCGCCCCAAGTCGGTGTACACGTGTCAATAAAGAATCGGGGGGAATCGGTTAGGTCGGGAAACAGTTGGGTCCTGCAATGGGGCTGTTGTTGGATAGGTTATGTCCAATGAAATTACCATAAAAACTTGCAAGAAAATTTAAAAGAAGTAAAGGGTTTCAAATTATGATTATTTTTGTTAAATATTTCCTAGTGCTTTTGGGCTTACATTGGAGTTATTTGTAAATGTATTTTAGTGTGTTAAAGGAGAGGGTTTACCAGTTCTTTTGTACTTGTAAACAATAAATAATAGCACATAAAATATTCAACAATTCACATAACTGAATATTTCAGTGATAGAAAATATTTTCGGATATTCTGTAAATTTGTTTTCTTCCAAACTTGTTCAAGCTAAACATTCTGGTGAAGGTACAACTTTATTACAACCATTTAATCTAACAGGCAACCCTGATTTGCGTGCCTCCACCTCCCCCCATCCCTTAAACAACTCCTCACAACGTTCCGCACACACATTTTCACAGAGCTCACCTCAATGACGTAAAAGGCTATGCAAATTGCAATTGCAACATCAACATAAACAACAAACAAAGTGCAGAGCTCGCTCAGACTGCACTGTAACTGCAGCAGCATCCAAAGGGAAATAGCAACAGTTACTCAAAGAGGGAAAAAGGATGTAAAACCGAGCCAGAAGAAACCACACCCAAAAGAGCCAACAACATTTACGTCCCACCAGCCCCTAGCTCCTGCTTCTATATATATATCTACAAATATATATACGTTTCCCTGGTCCACATCCTTTAACTCAACTTGACTTGCTCGTTTGGCGCTACTTTTGCGGCATATCCTTGCATATCCTACAGAGCCTCCTCCCCCACGCTGACACTTTCTTTTGTGCCTTTCTAATACGGTCTCGTTGCGTCCCATCTCCGCCCTCTTCACTCCACTCGCTTTCAAGTTGAGCGCCTAAAATGCGGCGGGCAGGAGTGTGGAACACATCCTTTTTACTTTGAAAATGCAACATTGAACTGTCAACTGCCTCCGCTCAAGCCACGCCCCCTTGTCCTCGTCCTCGTCGACGTCGCACAATCCATTGCATTTTGGCATGCAATTTCCAAATGCATCGCACAGCCTACAAAATTGTCGTTTGCCGTTTGAGGGAATAGCTTGGCTGGCAGAATTTTTCAAGGATAAATTGATTTTCTAAATTAATGGAATAAAAACTTAATGGAAAATGATTCTTTGAGTCTGATTTGATTATTTATTTATTTTAATTTACAAATAAAAATCGTTATAATATCCTCATTATTAAATATCTAAATAATGTCTCTATTTATATATATATATGTATATTTTTAACAATATGTTAAACATTCCATGACGCATTGCCCCATCTTTAATCTGTGCATTCGCATACCACTTTTTATGTGTGTTCCATCGCCGGCCTCCAGGGGGCTTCGTTCAGGGTGTGCATGTGTCTCTATTTCGCTTCGGGTCCGGTCGTCGCTTAGTTTGGGGCAAGTTTAATGGTGGCTATAACCCAGAAATTGCATGAATACTCAAGTGCTTCCTTCTGCTCCCGATTCTCCGTAGCCGCTCCTGTAACGCCGCTATCGCAGTCCAAGGCTTGGCCCTCGTACATAAATCATCATTGCTTTTGAGTTTGCCCGACTCGATGTCGTCGTCGTCGTTGGAGTCCTTCGTCCTGCCGGGCCACCTCCTTGGGCTTTTGCCATGTCTTTTGTTTTCATTTTCACTGCTTCTCCTGGCCTGGCCTCTCTTCTGTTCGTTCGTTTTCTGCTTCAAGTGGCAGTTTCATTCTTTTCGGCTTGTAGTCCCTCCCTCCCTTTTTCCTTGTGGCGGAGAGTCCTTTGAAGCTTTCTTCCCCCTTTTTTTTTTGTTTTTGTTTTTGCCTGCCTCTGTTGCTGCTGATATGTATTTTATAGCTCATTGGCGGCAGTTACGCTTCAGTTTTCCGAATCTTTAATTGAGCGTGTGCAAATGGAGTTTCCCTGGTCCCAGAGCAGCGGCGAAGGAACCCAGATTTGAGTTACGAATGGAAAATAGCCCATAGGAGTGGGCAGCGGTCTTGGCAATAAAATCCCACGTGATTGATATGATTGTCATCTGGGGTAATGGGTAAAAAATGCTATAACTGGGTATGATAAATTGTGAGATACTCGGTTTTTAAAGAAATATGGTCACGGATAATTTAGTTTGTGTTATTTTAAATAAATTTATTAAAAACTTAAATTAAATGGGATACCAAGCTGAAGAAAAATGTTTAGAAATTAATGCAAATGTTGCTGGAAACATGTTGCAAACCACCCAATTACAAGAAATTTTGCTAGGAACATGTTAAAGCAACATGGACAGTCTTTATGATAAATATTGCATATAAGTCGGGCAGATCAAACACCCAAGTAATAAAATTTATATTAATTAATTGTGAATATAATCAGTCATAAGCCAAACCCAATAAGTGTGTCAGATTGAAAACAACACTTATAATTATTGCCATTGTACGCATAAAAATAAATATTTTGATATTTAATGTCCCATATTGTTGCTTTATTTACCTAGATTTAATAATATTTACACGCTGTTATATGTGTCAATGCATGTTATTTGATACCCGACAGCAACTTAATCCGCTGCCGAGTGAGCTTCAAAGCGGAATGCAAATTCCACTCAGCGGTTTTGCACGCGTTTTTTGCAACTTGTTCTTCTGCTGTTCAGCCATTTAACGGTGGCACCGGTGGTGCAGTGGGTTGGCGCTTCATTAAACAAGCATCTTGTGACCGACATACTTTGCTTAATTTATCAATACCAATTACGCAGTGAATGTACAAGAGATGGAACAAAATTAACGTTGTAAATAGAGTACAAATATTGTAGGTTTTTTAATTAACGTGAAGGATTATTAACACCTAGAAATTTTTGTTTTCGAAAAAATGATACATATCAAATTAATATTATATTAATGCTGCAGTAAAAATAGATTTCTTTATAATTAAAACAAATAAATAAATAAATAAACTTAATTAAAACTGTAAAATATTTTCTATTATTTCAAAAATCAATGTTTTATAGATAAAATTCTCGATATTTCGTCTCTGTTCCTCTCTCTCTACTTCTTTCTTCTGCTCGGTCCGTTTAAAATCGCTTACATTGATTGATTAACTCGGAGGCGCGACTTTTGTTGCGTTTTTGCACGCGTGCGGTTTTAAACGCGTGCCCCTCTCTCTCGATCTCACACATGCATAAGTGGATGTGTGTGTGTGTTAATTGTTGTCAAGGTTGCTTTATTTAGTTTATGTTTTTGCTCATTCTCTTTTTGTTTCCTCCTCTTTTTGGCTTTTGAATATGTTTCTTGTTTTTCGTCTCGATGTCTGGTTTTAGTTTTTTTTTCTCTGCCGTCTCTGTGTTGTCTTTTTCTCCTCACTTCTCGGGTTTTTATTTATTTTTTATCTGGCGTTTGCTTTCTTTTTCTAGGTTGTTGTTGTTGTTCCTTTTCATGCTCGAAAAGTTTTACGTTGCTGTGATTTGGCTAATGCAATTTGGTAGCCGCTTTGTTTGTCTTTGGCCTAAATTTTTGTTTCGTTTTTCTTCAGTTTGAGTCTATTCTTTTTTTAATTTTTTTTCTGCCTTTTGTTGTTGGTTGGATTTGATATGATTTCTATCGATAAAAGAACTCTGTGAATGACAAATAAAAACTTTTGAAAAATGATTATTGGAATAAATTGATCAATTCTTAGCAAATGCGATATATTAAAATCTTAAAAATCTTACTGAAATTTTAATAAATGCGTGGGAGTAAATATTATAAACATTATTTTGTTCCGCTCTTGATTTTTCGACAGTGAGATAAACCTTTTGATTTTGTGGGTTAACTGAAATAAAAAGAAAATATAGTAAAAGTAATCGAAACCAGGCCACTCAGAAGTGTTGAAGCTTTTTCGCTCTCCGCAAATATTTTAATCAGAAATGCAAGCATAAAATGGATGCGGAAAGCAAAGAGAAAAAAGCATAAATAAGAAAGGAAAAAAAAAAAATTGTTTCAACGCAACGACGACTACTTTCTACGCTCAAGCAAGCCAAAGTAAGCAAACGAATCTGATTTCAGTGCGAACGAAAGGGGAGGCCATTAAAGCCCTCTTCCATTTGTCACTCTCGATGGAATGCATGCAGTTTGATCGATACAACTTTAAAATAGGCCAAGAATAAAGGAAAAGCTGTGTCAAGGTCGTTGAGAAGGGGAGTGATGGCACAAAGTACAAAAATAGGAGTATAATTATTAACTGCAAAGCAAAAACAGAATACAATGTTTATTTTTCACTAATTTAGAGTTCAATTGGTAAGAACTCAATTTGAAAATATACAAATTATAATTAATATTAAAATATTATTTCTCAGGCTGGTCACATAATGTAATGCTCTTTTTAAAACTGGTCCCACTGGTTGCCAATCTTAATAAACAAATAAATATTAAATAAATGTCTAATGGGGAAATAAAATAAAACAATTTTCTATTGCTGAAATAAAATAAAAATAAAATAAATAAAATTTCTAATGGGGGAAATAAAATAAATTTCTGATAGAAAAATAAACTGATTTTCTAATAAAAAAAAAAATTAAATTACAGTTTTAATGAAAAAATAATATTAAATAAAATAGATTAAAATGAATACAAAATTCTACTGCATTTTACTACAACAAAATTTAAATTTAAAAATAATAATATATTATAAAAAGTAAAGTATCTCATACATAATAATATACAACAAATCGCAGATTATTTGTACCTTAAAATAATATAAACTCCCAACTGGAATTTTCAGATATAAAAAAAAATATAGAGCAGACAAAAACCTTTATAGACTTGATTATCAAGCAGTCAATTCTTGAATTTATGTGCGAAAACGTTGTGCACGTATTGAGTCTACTTTATTTTTAAAATTCTTGTTTTCTCATGTGGTTTTCGTCCCAAGTGTGTGAATGTGTGCAACCGCAAACATGACATGTTGATAAGGGGCGAAAATTATACAATCGAATCAAGAGCTTCGAGTCGCTTGAAAGTAAAAACAAAACGAATCTATAAGCCACTTATCAGGAAAAGCAAACAAATTGCAAAGAAACCGAGTGGCAATGGGCAGTGGTTTTGTTTAAGCGATCCCAAATGAGATTACATTAAATATAAAACGGCTTCCATTTAAATGATACTTTTTTTTTATCAGTAACAATTTCTGGGAACGGTTATTTCATATAAATAAACAAAAAATTATTCGGAATTGTTTTGTAAACTTGTTATCAATAAAAATGAGTACAAGAAAGTTGAAAATGTTCAAGAGATCATTTAGGATTAGATCATATTTTTCATTTACTTCACATTTACTTTTCATTTACTTGCTCAATCTTAAGATTAAAATCAAATAAAATCCTTTAATTAATTTTATATTTTTCTCTATATCTTTGCAGGTGAGTTGTCCAAGCAAAAAATAATAAAATTAAACTAGATTACGACCGAGCTGAGTAAGTGAATCCCCAATTTTGTGCCTGTCGAAGGTGCTTTCTGGGCAAGCGAAAGTTAAGCCAGAGTTCTGGCTGTGTGTTGCAGTTGATAAACCACTTGAGTGGAAATTTATGACAAGTCACAAAAACGGGCAGGAAAGGAAAATTAAAATTTTAACTGCCTGGAAACGTGTGAAAAGTCGCATCCACCCGCAATCATTTCAAGAGAGAAAAAGCGAGATGGAGGCATAAAACATTGTTGTGTGTGGGCAAGGAATCGTAAGGAAAAGTGCTGTGTGAAAAATGTTATTATAGATTTCACTTTCCCCCCAAGCCAAGGTCTGTGGACAAAAGAAGATTGCGGGTTAAAGGTTAAGGGGAAGGGGGAGGGGGAGGCCAAAGGAGAGTTTACGAGGCGTATGCTTGATGGCTTTTACGACATTCTGACCCGCTCTAAAAAACCCTTCGTCCACCCTTGACGATGGTGCTTATAAAAAAAAAGGACAAAGGGTGATGGTCAAAAAGAGTGTCCAACTGAATCGTTTTGATTTTAAAAGATACTCTAAACATTGTGTCAACTTATTAAATTTAATTTAAATTGGGATTTAAATCTAAATCTAATTAGAAATAAATATACCATTAATAAGGAAATTTGTAATTTTGGACCAAAGTATCTACTTGCTGTCCAAGCTCAGTTTTGGTACTAGAACCAATTGGAAATTTTTAAAACACAGACTTTTGCTGTGGAAAACTGTCATAATTTTGGATTGGCGGCAGAGCATCTAAACTCCATATGTCGCCAGGTCAAGTTATTCGCCTTAGATGTTTGATTTGCTGTCAACCTTTGACCTTTTCAACAGGCTGTACAACCTGCGGGCAAACATTCTTCATTTCAGTTGCTCGCAAACATCATGTTACCCACATTGTGTTTGTCATCGTGCAGTTTGGCAGCCATTGGGTTTCACTTTTCCTGTCTCCGCGCGACACGCGATGCGTGTGCCACTTGTTTGGACCAAGTTACCAGCACCAAGCACAGTCTGCTGCTTGCCTTCTGCCCCCTTCCCCCTGGATGCCTCAGCTGCCTGTGCTTGTTATTGTTTAACTGGCAATGATTAATGACAATGCCACCAGCAAGCAGAAAAAGAATAAAAACAACAACAGGAGATGGAGGCAGGGGCGAAGGAGGTGTGTTTCCGTGGGTCTTGGAACATTGCTGGCATTTCTTTTTGCCAGTGACCCAGAAACATTTTGCGCTGTCTTCGCCGCCAAGCTGCCATTCACCAATTCACCACTCGAGAGTGATTAGAATTTTTGGAGCGATAAAAGGGAGCATTTTTATTGATTTGTCTGAGTCACTTTGTTGATTGGTCAGGGGATAGGTGAGAATGGAGTTCAATCTGAGTTTATTTGGGGAACTCTTGGAGAGTGGAATGAAGTTCAATCTGAGTTTATTTGGGGAACTCTTCGAGGGGAGATTAAGTGTTAATTATAGGGTCACATTTAAATATGTATAGTAAAGAAAGTCAAACTATATAGAAATAGATAAAAGATACTATTTTCTTTCATTTAGATGTAATATGCAAAAAATGTATTTATTTAAATTAAAAAAGTAACTAGGTTTAGTCATAAAGTTGAGTTATGAATTATATATATTTTTTTACTTTCTGTGAAAACTTGCTGACTAGCAAATTAGTGGGGCAACTTCATTTTTTTTATTCATAATTTTAATTCGAATAATTATGACCCAACTTGAAGCTTACATTTCTGAATCACTCATTGATCTTGAGTCACATTCGCAGAGAAAGCTGATGAGTGTAACATTTACATAAAACTTCTTATAGTCACAAGTAAATAAATTCTTAAAGTTAGATGTATCTCAATTAGTAAGCTTCTTAAAACACACACACACACGCTTGTTAGCAAATATGTCCGAAAGTTTTTAATCATTTTGACGCAACAGGAAAGCGGCATATTTAATTTTTGGACAAGCCAACGCACACGAAAAGTATTTACTTTCCTTTTTGCCTTAATTTTCTGTGGCATTTCACATGCATACAATATACATATGTATGTATGTATGTATATGTATTTTACATACATAGCTCTTACCTTTATTTTCAGTTTTTGGGTTTTGGTTTTATTTTTATTTATTTGTATTTTTTGTTGTTGTTGTTGCTGCCCGCCTTTTTATGAAGCTTATTTTATTACACACCGCGCGATGCGACGCTCTCTGCGTCTGTCTGTCTCCGCCTCCACCTCCACCCCATCTCTCTTTCTCTTCGGGTTGACATCGTCGTTATGTGAAAAACCTGCCTCAAGGTTATTGCCTTCTACCCGAAACCAAGACGAAAAACAGAGAAAAAAAAGACCCAAAAGAGAGCGCAAAAACAAACAAATTTCTCTCATTACATGATGAGGGGCGGTGGGGAGCTCTCCTTGTGGTTATTGTTGTTTTTGCCATTTTTGTTGCCATTGCGATTGTTGTTGTGGTTTTTTTTTGCTTTTGTTTTTGTTATTGCTTGGCATCAAGCTCATTTAGCTGATGCTACTTTTCGCTGTTGCTCTCTCGCTCCTTTCCCTGGGCTTTTTGTGGAAAATATACAGCAAAGCAAAGAAAAGAAAAATGAAAAAAAAAAAGGAAAAATTATAATAATAAATACAACAAATGAAAACAAAAAACTGAATACTTATCGAGTTCATTTTGTTATGTACTTGGCCGTTTTCGGTGTAAATTATAAGGTCAAGGATTTTTAAATTTCATTTTTTTGCTTACTACCTTGCTTTGTTTATAACTTTAGTTAAGCAAGAGCTTAGCCTTGCAAAAAAATTGTTGTTGATTGGAAAGAATATGATATATTTAAAGAAAATAGCAAGACAATACTAAATTTATAATTAAATATTTTATTTTGTATCCTTGTTCTGACATTTATTTAACTTGTTAACTTGGTCTTAGAGCTTCGATTTTATTTCGCTGGGCCACAGGTTCAAAGAACTTGAGGCAAATGCCAACAATAATTTTTCATTATGCCAAGACAACAAAATCGAACCCCATTTGCTGCTCCTGCTATACTTAGTTAATTGTGGCTACGCGGCATGAGAAGATAGGATACAAGGATGTATACATATAGTCAGTATATATAATTGGACATACATATGTATATACTAAAATATATCGGGTCGTTCGACTCACTTGCCTTTGTTATTTACGGCAAGACTGTCAGCGGTGTCAACGGCACACTACAGACATTGGGTCGACGTCATTTGGTCATTTGTCAAAAAAAAAAAGAAAAAAAAAATCAGGCCAAGAAGCAGGTTCCTGGGGGCGGCAGACAGACAAAACCGACAGGCTCTGTTTTCCATTTTCGGTGGGGAGCCTTAGGAGAGAAGGGGAAAGCAAAATGTTCCCCCAGTTCCAGTGAATCACCAAGTTGCTGTGGGAATAGACAAACAAGAATGGGAATCCTTAGTAAATATAATTAATTGAAATTAAAATTTAATCAGGAGATTCTCATCTTTAATATCTTATTTTAAAATAAAATTAACCCGAAAGGTTGTCATTTGCTATGAGAAATGTGTGTACTACAATGATATGTGTTAAATTATGGCGATAAATAATGTTCAATACATTTATATTATATTAAAATTACCAGTATTTAAATTTATGAATTAAATTTTTATATAAATAGAACGTTGATTTAGTTAATTAATATTAAAATCAAAATATATATTATATAATCCGAAACCTTAAAGAAAAACATTATTAACAATCATAGCTTACAGGTAATATTTCGCTTTTATGTGTTTATGAATGCAGTAATTTTGTGGAAAATTCAAGTTATGATGGAAACACCCCTTATATGGATGTAGGATCATTTTTGATGTTGGTGTAATTAAATACATGAATTCCTGAATACGTGAAAACAAAAAATAAATTTCCTGCATTAATTTTATAGATTATTAATTTCAAACAAATAAATTAAAACAAGGCCATTTATTTGTATTATTTTTCAGTTTTTCTATTTTTCTAAATTTAACATTCTTATGATTTTAAAGCAATTTGCTAAATTTTTCAATTCAAGTTGCAACCGCATTTAAATAGAGTTGAGATCATGTTTTGGGGTTTGGTTTGGTTTTTTTTTTTTTTTATTATTTTTCTTTCTTTAAATTAATTTATTTATTTCATGAATTTGGCCTCGCATAAACAGAGTATAGTCTCAATGACAAGAAACGAACGTGCAACACGTCGCGTACACAGCGGCTTTAATGTTGACACGAGAGCTGAGTAATTGTGAAGCGTGGGAAGAGATGGAGGTGTGAGTACAATGCCTAAAGTACATTGTAAATGCAAATGAAAATTTAGTGGGTAATTATAAACATTTCTTCTTTAAGTAACTATTAATTTTTTGAATATATGTTACGACGATATCTTATATACATACATACATATATACGAGCGTTCTTAGTAACTTTCTCTCTAGATTACACAGATTACACACATAGATTTTTTATCAGAGAATAAGTAGAGCAAAAGGTTTATTAAATTTATTAAAATGAATATTAGCACTTTTTTTTAATTAAATGCAATATAATTACAAGTTCTTTGGTTTAACTGCCGCATTTGTGGCATGCAAAACCCTCTAGCCCCCCCCCCCCCCCCCCCCCCCCCTCGCCCTTTTCATTCGTATCTTCCCACTGATAGGTAGTTGGTAGTTTGCACAAATTAAAGTGGCATGCAGAAGAAGTTTTTCCAACATAAAAACAGGAAAGAAAAATACAAAAAGCTAAGAAAATGCCAGCAATCACACCCACACAACCCAACTACTGAAGGGCACGAGGACTGTGTTCTTGGTAGAAAAAAGTAGCAGCAAAACAAGTTGATGAGTCTAAGTGGTTAAAGAAGTTGAAAAGTCAAAACTGGACGATGCGCTCCGTCCTACGTCCTTCTGTTAAAATGAAGAGCGAGGGGGAGGGCCAGAGCTGGAGCGTTACTTCAAGCAGCTGTTCGGAAAGTTGTGTGAAGTTCTTGCCACCGAGTTTTCCATTTGCTTCGACAGAGAGCAGGCATGAAGAAGCGCCTCTACCGCGCTGCGCCTTTTGATTAAAGGACGTAGGAATTTTTTAAGGAGCTGACAAGTTGAGAGATACTTGAGTTAAGCTCAAGGAGACACACACACATAGAAGACAAAATACTGCACGAGGTCAACACAAGCAAGCTGGTTGCCAGATAAACGCGATAAAGCGTGTAGGGATAAACAAAGGTTTCTCTTTTTTTTTGTTTATAGGTAAAATGGTAAAAATTGGCAAACATTGTATTCAAGTAGTTCTCTTGATAATCCTTAAGCTTAAGTTATAGTTCCCAGTTTACTTAAAGTATATTTTCTTGCCTTTATTTTTGACTGTCAAAAACGCAGAAAGAAATAATTACAAAACGGCCAAAACGGCTGAAGAGAAATGTACAAGATGAAAACACTTGAACCAAAATAGAGCGAACAGAAACAAGGAAGAACAAGGAGGCAATTGGTAGTACGAGTGGGACATAAACCAGAGGAACGAGATGGTAATAAAGGCAGCGGGCGGATGCAAAAATGTACAAAACAAGCTTTTGCTTGGCCAAAAACAAACAGAACACAAACAAACGAAATGTTACTGCCGTCGGCGTTGGCAAGCAACAAAAATAAAAGCAAAATCAAAAGCAACAGCAGCCAGCAACAGCTTCAACTTCATTCCCAACCAAACGACAGTTGGAGTTTCTGGAGGCTTAAAGGGCAGAGGGAATTTTGTGGGCATAAGGTCGCCGCTTCGGTTGCCAAATGTTTTCCCTGCCACGCCCCTTACTTTACCATTTCCATTTACAGCTCTAGTTCCAGCTGTAGCTGTAGCTCCACCTGCACCAGCTCTGGCTACATCCTCTTGCAACCAGTTGCCACCACTTTCCACCATGGCCAACATTTGGTGGAGTTCCCTTTGAAGAGTCGCTAACCGCCTGCTGCTGCTGCTGCCGCCCCCTTGGTCTCGTTGAGCATTTGATGAGTTTTTAATTGGTAGTTTTTTCTCCTTCTTTGAGCTTGTGTCTCTCCCCAATCCTCAGCTTGGTTATCCCTCAAAAATAGCCAGGACTCGATGGCTCTGAAATACTTTCCAAGTTGCCTTTCGCGTAGATTGGTGGGTTGCTTATGTAAATAGCTGGCGATGCAATTAAGTAAACAATTCGTTTGAAGGGAAGGCACTAATGGATTACAACTGAGAAGGTAAACGTAGAGAAGCAACCTAAAATATGGTTCCCTTGGGGGTGGCCTTACGGTTTTGGAGTTTAACGGGAGGTTAAATAAGGTTTCTGATTTGAAAATCTGTCTTTAAACATTTTATTAATTTAAAGGCCTGGAAAAAGAAGGAAAAACTTGAGCAGCACTAGCTTAAAATACACTTTATTGCTTGCTTAAATGCTGGTGTTGGTGTGTGTTGTAATGTAGCCCCTGACCCATTTTCCTGTTAATATAAATTGGCCAAACGTGTCACAGACATTTGTGTTTATTGCCTTGGCAACCACTCTGAACCCCTCCGTCCATCCATCCATTCGATTCCTGGCCACCACCATCACCTCCAAAGCAGTCATCTTAATGATGTTTTTGGTGAGAACTCTCTCTCTTATTTGGTTTTTCCTCTTAATTGACATGGGTTGCCAGATACATATTTATATAGATATAGATATAGATATTTGTATGTAGGTAGACTGGGAGGCCTTTTCATATTTCAGTATCTCCATTGGAAGGCTATCGTTGTCCGTATGACTTTTGTGTATTCACCGTTTTGTGCCAATTTATTTTTGATTTCTGCTGTGATTAATGATAAGTTTTAGTTTTTATACAATTATTTAAAACGTTAAATTTAGCTCTTTAAATGAAGTTCAATATCGCCATAAAAGCTTTCATGGGAAAAGGGTTTTGTGTAAATAAATATTTTTGCTTTTTAAAATGAATTTGCAATTGTTGTGGCATTCTTAATGGCCAAACAATGTAAATGTAATGTGCTGTAATTAATTTACCATGAAGAACGTTTTTATTGTGTTTATTTCATTTGATTTTATTTACTTTTCTTATTTATCTGTACATAACTTTTGGTTGTAATTCATTTGAATAAACTGTGAGGGAAACAAGTGAAATTTTATATACAGATAAAATATTTTTATTTATTACTCTCTTGTTAATTTTTAAGCCAATTAAAAATCAAACAAGTAACTGCTTGGACACAAAACTCTGTTATTTGGTTTGTTTTAAAAGTCGTATAACTTTTCGCATCATTTCACCGAGTTGTCAAATAAGGAACCTGCAAACGAAATTGAACCCGGGCCAACCTCCAAAAACTTTGGGGAAGCCCACGAAACCAATCGACCTACAAGGAACTTGGCTTGTCTTACCTGCTGGTGCACTTTCATGGTCTGCATTTAATGTGTGTCATTTAATGTCAACTTAAATCAATTGAAATGTCAATTACAACAAAACACGTAACGAACCGAGAGGCCCGCAAAGTAAAACAGAAAAGGATACGCGACCAAAGAGCAGGCAGAAGCAATGTTTTGGGCCAAGAGGAACTTTTATTTTTTATTTTTTTTTTGTTTTCCTTCTTGTTTTTCCCCTCTTTTTGTGGGCTTTACATTTGCCAAAGTAATCGAGTCGAATTGAAGGTGAAATCGGATAGACTTGGGGGAATGCCATCGACTGGGCAGACACATCCAGGGGGTATCTTTGTACCCAGTACTTGTGAAGTCAAGGGGTATATAGTTTAGTAACTTGTTGGAGATTTACTTTATTAGGCTTTCAAATCGAAAAGAAAAATGCAAAAATGCTTAAATAAATTGTATATAAAAAAATGAAGTGATTTCAAGAATTAATTTAATAATTATATTGCAAATATTTTCGGAGTAAACCAGGTATTCCACAGTAGCAGTTTTTTGTCTTTCTTTCTTGTCTCCAACATCTATTTTTAGGCTCACGAAAAACGGGGCGAGCGGATGTCTCGCTTTGGGTGTCACTTTGGAAACAGGTTGACATCAAAGTTTTCGGTGCTCTCGCAGTTTGCAGTTCAAATGTCGTCGTCGTCGTCGTAGGCTGGCTCCAAAGATCCTTCCCCTTTCGTTTTCGGTCTGCCCACCAGATCTGTTCAAGGAAACTACGGCTACAAATTGCCGAGGACGTCGCTTGGTTTTGGTTACTTAGACCAGGAATTAGCACAAAAGAAAAACTCGGGTGGGGGGAGGGAGTAGGTGAACAAACATGAAGCGAACTGGCAATTACACAATCTCTTTCAACAAAGGCTGAAAGCAGATGAAAAAAAATTGTCCGTCGTGGCTGTCGATTTGTTTATATAGTTTTTGCAACTGTGTGTGTTATATATCTTTTTTGTCAATTTCTTACTCTACGTTTTTCACTTTTTCGTATTTTCCTTCTTTGTTGATTTTTTACTTTTCATTTGGATCTCGTTATGCAAACGGCATTCGCTTGAGGTAAAATTTTAAGACGATGTGGGACTTTTTGCTTTGGGTTTTCCCCATCAACTGTGATTGGGGCTTTGAGGGAGAGCTCTAGCTTACTTTACCTGTTAATTAGAGAGCCAAGAACGTAAAAAGGAAGTTGACTTCGACCCTCAGCAGGGGTATAATTACGTTAAATAAACATACATTTTATACTCCATTAAAAAAGCGGCTATATTATTATAATTCATTAATTCATTGAGTATTTTTGAACATGTTTCTCTTCTGTTAACTCTGTTATCCTTGTCCACTGGCATATTTTAATGCTGCAAAAAATAGAAATTCTGGAGAAAGGTGAGAAGTAAACTAAAATAAAACAAGAGCCATGAAGAGGCATAAAAATGCATTATTTTCCCCCCCTCTGAATCCCTCCACCGCAAATGTAAGAACTGTAAAAAATATCTGTGCATAATTTCATAATGAGGCACTGAACTAACAAGCGGGCAGCATCGTCTGCGGTAACTAAGGATGGCTGAAGGGCGTGAGGAGGCGTGTGGCATAGCGTGGGAGTGGGTGTGGAAGTGGGTGGCTCTAGCTTCAGCATATGCTCCGCTTGGCATGTGAAAATGCGTTCGCATTTTCGCTTTGAGTGTGGGCAAATTGCTCATACGCCGTGTTGAACGCGAGATGTGCGGGCAAAAAGGACGACGACGACGATGAAGAAAGTGAGCAGCATGGCGGGGGCAGCTGAGAGCGGAGGCGTGGCACGTCTCTGCTCATAATTATGATTATATGAGCCGTGATTATTCGCTTTTGCCTGCAGTAGCTGCGGCGGCTGCTCCTGTGATTTGGCCTGTGGCAATGACTAACTGACTAACTAACTGACTGGATGCCCCTTTTTAGGGGAGTGAACGGAACGCGGGTGTGGATTGAAATGATTGACTGACTGCCTGAATAGGAAATGAGTGAGCGGAATCCTCTTCAAATGACTTGACTTAATAGACGCCTATTTAAGCATTTTGAAAGTCAGAGAAATGGGAATATTTTAAATAATATAAACAAGCATAAACTGTTTAAATAGTATTTATAATTCCTGTTTTGAAAAATACAATTTGAATATTAAATTCTGAAATGTTTGCTTTGTATATCATTGCCTTTTTTGTTGACCTTGTAATACGATTTTTAGCAATAGGGTAATTTTCCGCTTTATCGCTATTCACTAAAAGCTACGTGACCGCAAATTGTATAAAATAAATAACAAAACAAACACATAAAAAACGAAAAACTTCCGAAAGATGCAATTGATGCAGCAGCGAATGAGAAAAAGTGTAGAGAGAAAAAGAGCGGAAAACTCATATTTCAACTATAATCTTATCAGCTTTTCGATGTTGAGCTATAACCAAAAAACAAAAGGGTTTGCAAGAAAAAATGCAAAACAATTTATATAACCAAACAAATGAAAAAATAAATAGAATCTCTACAGGAGAAATAGGGTTTAAAATTGTGAAAGAAATGTGTGTGAGCTGATTTTTTTTTACTTAAAACTTTGAGGTAAATTTGGCTTTTCAGGAATTTTTATATATTTTAAAATACATATTATCCGAATATTAAATAGGAAATATCGATAATCCCAAAAAATACATTGGAGTAAAAATGAAAAACATTATAAGTATTTAGTACTTTCTTCCGCCGGTCCTGTTTTAGGTTAATTTTTATGTAAATATATAATTTGTGATCGATATTTATATAAAGGAAATTTCGATAATTTTATTTATTTTTATCGAATAATATTTTTAAGTTTAAATAAACCTTTAATTTCGTTAATTTTCAACCCAAAATTAAAACCTATAATTAATGAAAATGTAATGCTTTTTAAATTGTTCGATATTTCGGGATATTTAAATCCCCGATATTTATCGAATCAAATATTTTCCCCTTTTGATATTGAAATCTCCAATTTGTATTTTTGCTAAATTTTTAGTTATTAAATGTTCAAAAAATAATATTTTTTGGTCCTGCCTGTTAAGTAGCAGTAACCTTCGAGATATTTTCCACGAAATTTGTTTTATTGCCAAGCGATAGAGAGAGGAGGGAACTGGCATAGATATTGCTGCTGTTAGGGAGCACAGGATGTTTGCACACATGGCTCTTTGCTGGCCGCATTTGAGAATAAATTTGCATGACGATGGCGGCGGCAAGCCAACAATTGTTGCGGCTGTGTCCTGCCACGCCCCAGCGCCTCCCACTTTGCAGTGGCAAAAGCAACAACCAGCAACTAACAGCAGCAGCCAGTGGCCGCCTGCAGGGATACACTTGCTCATCTCCAGTCCCTGCCCTTCTCCATCCCCTCCACCCCCCAGCCTGGGCTCCCAGTTGCTTCAAAATTTACGAGCAAAAGCATTTTCAAGAGTTTTATGCGCGTTGAGTGGCAGCGGCAGCGGGGCTTAGGAGGGGTATCCTGGGGACCCAGGGATGGGGACATTTCGTGCCTCTTGGCAGGACCAAAAATTTAACTTTGCAAAAAAGCATACCATATCTGGGCGCACACACACACAGTGGCGAATAGATATAGAGTCTATATGTAAATATATATATATATAGGAAAAAAGGAGAAAAAAAGGCGTTTCATTTGAGTTTCCATCTCCTCTTTCATTTTGATTTTTGTGTGTTAGTTTCGCAGTTGTTGTTGATTCTTAGTGCATTTTCCATAGCCCAGTTCGTCAGTCAGCCAGCCAGCCAGGAAGTAGGAAATTTTCCGGTTTTACTGTTGAGCCTCCTGCTGCCAGGAAATCGCTCCTAGCTAGCCCTCGTCGATGGGCAAATGCGAGTGCTAAGAGAGAGAGAGAGAAAAGGATAAAAAAAAACCCACACAGACAAAATGAAAAGCGCGGAATATCCTTTTGGTCCACAGTGGGCTCCCATCTATCCATCCACTAACCTAGCCCCCAACCAAAGGCAATTGGGTTGACGGGCGTAGTAATTTCAGTTGAGAGACACACAGCAGCCGCCGCACCACGACGAGGAGAAGAGGCTCTCTGGCGAAATGGAAATGGAGCATTTATTGAACTTTTCGCTAAAGATATTTTTGTATTTCTCGAAATGGGTTAACCGATGGCGCAGAGCGGGAACGGTGGGCGGAAGATGTCCGCGGTAGTGTAGCGTTGGCTAAAATGTAGGCCGTTTATTTTTGGCCGAATGAGATTGGGTTTGGTAGAGAGCTTTGGTGGAGCTCCTGGTGCCTGCCATTGCTGCTACTTTAAAGTTTTCCCGCTTTCCCCATGCAATTGTAATGAGTTTCTCGGTACCGGTGTGGGTAATGGTTCCAAGGATAATGAGCAGCAAGAAGAATGCTTGGCTATTAACAGGGGTTTATGGTTAACCTTTTGTAAAAAGCCAGCAATTCTGACGGAGGAGATGGAAGCCCTCATCCATTGAAGCTTTGCATAATTATCAGATTTTACAGTAAATTGAACATTGAAATAAGAGATTATGTTTTGATTTTGGTTTTAATCGAGTTAAATAATTTACTTAAATGTTTTTTTATATTCTAGCTCAACAGTTTGCTCATTTAAATTGCATTAAATTTTAAATTGTAAAAATGAGAATAACATTCTTAATAATATTTATATGGTAATGCATAAAAATACCGTACAAACTTTATTTATAAATAAATATCAAATTTTATCCCACTGATGCATTGTTTATACTTTGTTGAAGGCACAAACTGGGCACAGAAATTAGCCAACTCGCAAGTCAGGACTTTAGGCCCCTCTGAAGTAGGTAAAGTGATTTAGAAGAATTAATTGAAGAGTACTAAAAAAATTGACTATTAAAATTATGAGAGCTTATAGCTAAAATCAGCAAATTAAATTCTTTAAATATATATAATTTAAAATATTTTAAAACTTACAAATTTGTATTACTTTTTCTGAAATAAGTCACTAGTTGTCATGACAAAAAAAACCCAAAAGGCAGCATATTGTAAATTTCCCTACCTCTTTAATATATTTCTCAAAATAAAGGAATTCACCATATGACTGACCTCGAACAGAAGAAAAAAATCGAAAGAAAACAAAAGTGCATATAAGAATATTTCACTTCGATTTATTCGAGGATAAAAGTTAAGAACCGCATATGCTGAGCTGTCCATTCTTTCCTTCCTTGTTTGCTGGTTGTCATTGTGCTGATAAATAAATAAATAAATAAATTATGTTTTCTGTTGAGGCCGAAGAGATTCCCCTTAAAAAAGCCGCCAAAGAAAATGGGGAAAAGGAGGCCGGCAATTTGACTTTTAATTTGTCACCTGCGCGAAAAATGTGCGGAAATAATTATCGTTCATTCATTTTGTTGGGCTTCTTTGCCTTTATTTGCCTGTGAATTGCTTTTAAGAAAAGTAAAAACAAACACAAAAACCATACTGTGTCAATGTATGAGCAATAACAATACCAACAATAACAATAACCATAAGCAACAACAATCGTTTGGTCTTTTTGAATCGTTTGCCAAATGTTTCATGAATCATTTCATTTGTATGGGCTTTTTCGGAATGGGGTTACCCATGAGCCAGGAGGAGGGGGGTTGAGTGGCTGGACGGATCGGAGATTAATAGGGTCGATGGTTCAGAGTTGGACAGCATCGCCACATTTGTGGAAAATGGCAAGGCGGCCAGCCGCCACCAGCTGCGGCCCCGATGAAAATGTCAAGTCATCAGGAAAAACGAAGGGAGAAAAATTGCAAGGAAAACATTGTGGTTTGTTTATTCGCTTGATTTGTGGTCACATAGTACACATACGAAACGTGTGATAAAAATCAATGGCTTTATCTTGAGCATCAAGACAGCGTCTTGATTATATTGCTATTAAATAAGGTTAAAAATTAACAATGGGAAAATATTACTTATTCGCAATGTGATTTGGTTTTGGGTTTTGGGGAATTAATCCAACTGAGTTTTATTTATTTACATTTACCATTAATTAAATAACAAACTCATGTAATTTAATTATCGCATTGCTACTCTTTTATTAACTTAATCCCATTTTGCAACATTACTGACCTATCTATCTGTCAGTCATTGGTTTCCGCTCATTCGTTTAATTATTGGAAAAATAAATAAAAGGGGCATTGGCACTTTCCGTTAATTCTTTAACAATTGGGTTTGATTTTAATCAGTTGTTTTCTAGATTCTGTTTGTTTTGAGGAAAGCTGTTTTCTTAAAGGATTTGTTTCTTTCTTACTCGAAGAATAATACCACCAATTATTATTTAAAATCTTTATAAAAATGATTTAACTTAGAAAAAATCTATTTAGACCAACAACAAATTTATAAAAAAAAAGAATTAGGAAAATTCGAGTGTTACTGACTGTGAGATACCCTATTCCCATGAATTTTGGGTTAAACCAAAAGTAATATGGATATTGGTTGATTTACTGCCTTAAATTTGGTTTAATTCGATGGAAAAACTAATTAAAACGGGGAAAGGCAATGGAAAATGTTGCTAGGAACATGTTGATAAGAGTGTTGCTAGGAACATGTTGATAATAATGTTGCTACGAACTTGTCAATGAGAATGTTTTTACCAAATTTGATAATCTTTGAGATCTGTGATTTTACACAAACAGAAAGAAGGAAATGGCTAAATCTTCTTGACTGCTATTGTCGATCATGAATATACATATATATTTCATAGAGATGTAGTTTCTTCTGCTGGTTACTTGTGGGCCATAAAAACGTTAAGGAAGTTCTTACAAAGAACCCAAAATGTTTTTCCTTTGTCAAACTTTTTTTTTAAAATAAAGCAAATATTTATGTGTTTTTATTTAACACTTGTTTAAAGACTTAAAAACTATTTATGCAAATCAAAAATGTATATACAAGTTTTTATTTAGGTGTTTTTAATAAAATTAGTCTTTAAAATTATTTCCTTTATAAACATGAGGAACAATTGGTTCTGCTGAAAAAATCGGAGCTGTTACGAGGCGACTGACTGTTATGTGACAGGACTCCCGTTGATGATTATGTTGTATATATGTTGTGTGTCCCCTTCGCTTTTCGGTTAACAAACGCAACAGCCAAAACAGAGACAGAGAGCCAGTCAGGCAGGCCTGCTAAGGGGGGCTCGGTTCTGCTGACATCTTGCGGTCGTTCATCTAACAACCTAAATAAGTTTCGCTGCCTTCGCCGCTGCCACGGAGAGAATACTCGTCGTACATTTGTTTGTGTGCATATTTTATTTTTTATGGTAATGGAGCACGGACCCCGACCATCATCATCGCCATTGCCGTCGCAGACGTTGCCGCCAACTCACTTGCTGTTTCACTGTTCCAGCGACCGACTGACTCACTCTATGAATAGGCCTAGCCCCCAAAACAACATAAAATAATGTAAAGAAAAAAAAAAAATAAATAAAATTAAAGAGCTGCGTAAAAAAAAATGGCAAATGGCGTTGACAGGCGGCTGAGAGTTTGGAGTTCTTTTTAGCGAAAATGCGCGTGTGTGTTGTGGCGACTCTATTTAGGAAATCATCCCACTGCCTAGATTTTCTATTTAGTAGCTTATAAGGAAGAGATAAATCTTAAATAAATCTGAGGAGATTAACCAATTTTACAGAAAAGTTTTGAAGTTAACATTTCATACTTTTGGCAAATTTATAAATTTTTGTTTCGAAAATATTAATATATTTTATAGATATCTAAAGGGATTATTAACTATCATACATTTAGGTATTATTTAAACTCTAAAATATTGTACATTTTTTGGCAAATATTACAAAAATGAAAATTCAACTAAGACTTCCCTCGAATCGTTTGAAAAAACTACAAAAATCCAGTAAATATCAAAATAACTGCGGAAATACATATGTCAATATTTTGACTAATATTTTGAATACGCTCTATCCCAATACTATAACGTGCCATGTCCTGGAATTGTCCTTGACAATTCTTTATTGATATCATTAAATCTCAAATTTCACATCCGCATGGCTAATAAATTGCCAAATTATTCCCCAATCAATTTCCACTCAGGGAAATGGTATCAACCTTTTACAACAGCATAGAAAATATAACAGAAAACCACACGAAAATCAACAAATCGACAATTTGACAGAGGTTGAAGGGGGATGGATGGATGGCTATCAATAAAAACCAAATTACAAATACATAACAGATGCAAAAATAGCTCAAAACAATTTTTATATTCGAGCCGAAAAATGCAAACACTTCAATTTGGGTTTTTACCAGAGGGCAAAGTGGTGCTGGCAATGTATGTGTACATGCACATATATCCTTTTTTTTATTTTTTTTTTATTTTTTGTGGAAAATCGGGTCCTGTTTGAGTATCACTCATGTGCAATTTGTCCCGAGGGACAAGCTCTTGCTGAAATTTTGATACAAAACTTGCTCTAAAAATGAAATAAAGTCAGAGGGGAGACAGAATAACTTTCATTGTGTATATGGTGTCATGTGAAGACAGTACGTGACATGGTTATAAGTCAGAGTTAAAATTATGATTAGAAAATCGAATCAAAACAAGAGTTTTCTATAAAAGTTGGTGGATCACAAAAGACAATTAAAATTAATTAACTAACATTTTTAAATCTTTGCATGATAAATACACCTGCAAAGCTCGTTTTGATTTCGTTTCTTACTTAATTTGCTTATTTTTGTAATTCAAACTGCCTTTGCAATTACGATGGGCACCGTATCCCCAAACTGTATCAATATTCATTTTCTCGTTCTCCTTGTTTATTTTGTGTTTTCTTTTTGCGTGTTTTGTCATGGATGTGGCATGAGGGGGCCCACACATATTCGCCATTCCGTCAGTTGTTCTCCATCTGTCGCAGACACCTGCTATGTGCCCCGCACCGCAGGCAGGAAAATAAATAATGCGAAAAAAAGTGGAAATAAAAAATAAATGAAAAGCTGAATTTGTTTTGACTGAATGTCACTGCAGTCAACAGTCATCAGTAGAGCCGGCAGCCAGTCAGTCTGTCTTTCTGTTTGCCTGTCAGCCATGAACTCTATGATGTGGATAATACAGGTGTATTTACCTTTCTTGATTTTAGTATTTATTTATTTATTTATTTAATTAAATCAAAGTGAAATTTAAAGAAGAACATTAATATACTTTCAATTACATTTTGGGGTCAATATATGCTTCTTTGATATTATCCCAAATTCCTTAATCACTTCCAAAACTCCCACTAAACAAAAGTCCCTGTGTCAAACCTAAAAAAAACGTTCTAAAAACTTCTAAACTTTGTTTACTTGTGCCAGCTTTTAGCCCCCCTCCCCGAAGCTCCCCTATCTTTTCTCCATTCAAATAAAATAGTAATTTTGACGCGGGACAGAGAGAAAAACACACAGAAAGTTGGATAGATAGAGAGGCCAAAAAAGGAGAAGAAAATTAATTTGCAATGCAAATTACTTTTAATAAATTTTATAACATTTTTTTTTCTTGCCTTCTTTTCATGAGATGAGAATGGGGGGGGATGGGGGCAGCTGTTGCTCACTTCTTTTTCCAGGGGGTTGAGCTCTTCGGGTGGGTGGGTGGGTGGTAAATGGTGTCCTTCTCATTGCTCGCCAGACAGACAGACAGACAGACGGCGGGGCAAAATTAAGCGTCGCAACGGCATTTTATGAAGTGGAGAAGCGACTTTGGCCAAGGGCCCAAGACTCGACTCGGGAATGGAGGATTGGACAACAGGAACAACCGATGACAGGGTGGATAATTTATACCGGGCGGGGGTGAAGCGTCGCGGAGGGGTCGATGGGTTCGCTGGAAGCATTTAATGAAACGTGGAGCAGCAGCAGGAAAATGAAACCATGGAAAGAGCCAAAAACTCCAGACATTTTTGGGCCAACTTCGGGAATAACAGAAAACTTTGCTTCATCAGGGAGAGGGAGTGGAGAAAGGGGGGTTAGGGAGGGGAAGGAAGCGGAAACTGAATACAAAAATGCAAAATGCCTGTTGCCTTGACTTAATTGAAGCTTGCAAAAGTTCAACGGTAATCGAATATTTGGAAATTTGTCTGTTTTGGATCAATGTAGAAATTGGATTTGCAATAGATAAATACAAAAATATACAAATACGTATTTATCAAAAACTTAATGACAAAAAAAGATTTCTTAGTTCACTGTTATCTGTAATTCTTCTACAATTCCTATTTTTTTTTTTTAGAGTTTCTAAACCCTCACAATAGACTTGAGACTTCCTGTGACACCACTGATAATAATAGTATTCAGTCCATTCATTATTTTATTATTTATTATTATTGCTAATGCCGTCGCGTGCTAGGTCAATTATCTACAAAGTTTCCACCTCCCAGATGTTCCCACTATGAAAAATTAATTCTAATAATTTAGCTGGTGGTGCGTTGTCATTTTTGCGTATTTGTTTATTTTTTCTCATTTGTTTTTTACATTTGTATACCCTGAAAGAGGGTATATATGTTCTGTTTTCTAAGAAAATAAGAAAGAGAGTAAATTTGTTTTTTGAATATTATATAAATATTTTAAAAATTAACAGAAATAATGTACATTTCAGGGTATTCTATGCTTCGTTGCACGTAAATTATTATATCTCTTGGGTTTTATTTGACTTTTGTGTTAATTTCAAATATAATCTCTTTTTTCCCCCACATTTTTGTTGTTATTTTTTTGTTTGCTGTTAATGGCCTTTGCATTGGTTCTCTCGTTCTCTTATTTTTATATATGTATATATTTTTTTTATCTGCCACCATGTTGACTTTTGGCCAACAGATAAACGGTTATCTTTGCATTTTTTATTTGCATATTATTGATGGTTTCACTTTTTAAGTAATATTTCATTTATTATTTGGCTTGCAACGTTTGTTAATAAACAGAAACAAATTGATGAGGGCTAATAAATCATTAGTCTGAGTGGAAACCTTGAAAGAATAATACTAATAAAACCGAGTTTGATTATTAAACGAAATCCCAAGCAAATAAATCGTTTAATTAAATTTGCAATATTTCCTTGACTTGACTCACTTTGACTGGTTTGCTGTTTGCTGACAAACCTTTCATGGCCAATAACCTCATAACGCCCCTGGACTGCCCACAACTTGCACAATTTATTTTTCCCATTTGGCAGCTAATTACAAATGCCGAGCTAATAAATTAAATTCGTATTAAGTGCATCGACACAACAGCAACAACAACAACAACAAAAAAAAAAAATAATGGCAAAAGGAGCAGAGAGCAAAGCGGGAGAGAACATTTTTGTTACTAATTAAAATCCAGCCAAGCGAAGCGACGTCAGCAGAGGCAACAACGTAAACAAATGGAATAAAGTGCATTTATTTGATTTAGTAAAGTACATTTCCAAGAGTCGTCCCTGCTGGTGGAAAAACATAATTGACGTAACATAAAGTCAAAACAAATCATTAAAGTGGCGCAAATATAAAGCCAAAACATAAACAAGGGAAAAATACAAATTTAAGCAGAAAAGGCAACAACACGCGACTTGGGAATCGAATAATGCAAATCAATCGAGTGAATCTGTCCCTGAAATTATTTTTATATCTAAAAATATAAATTTAATAAGTATTCACAAGATAATTTAATAATTTGTCAGCTTTCAATTAAGCCTTAAGATTATTTAATTAATTTTTTTTATTTCGTAAAAGAAACAAATATAAATTTTCGATTTATCTTTGAAAAACTTCTACAAGTCCCTTCGATTTATAACCCATTAGCAGGAAGCAATTTCAAATCGGTTTCGCTGAAAGGCAAATGATCCTTTAGGGCAATTAAAGCAAACTCAACCGGGACTACAAGGACATGGGTCAAAGAGGGCGTGTCAGCGGGGTTCCGTGCAACACGTGCAGCAAGGACATAACAAGTACAAGCCCCTCTCACACGCACAGTGCTCCTCCTCCTCCATATGGTATTTGGTGACCATGAAAAACGCGATACGCAAAATTGTTGCGTGGCCCGGAGGCCGGCGCAAAGAAGGAGTTTGCTGGGCTTAGTTGGGTCCTTGGCACTTGGCGGCGGATCGTGGTACAGAGCAGGATGAGGCTTCCGGCCTGCCTGCCTGCCATCGCATAACATGGCAGGCCACACATGGCCACTGGCCAGCGCCAGCATGGCAGTCATTAAACCCGCCCTCGCACCCACTGACTGACCACATCCCCCACAGCGGCCACCAGCAGCAGCAGCAGCAGCAGCGGGTGTGTGCGGTTCGTAGCCTGGGCCAGTTTCGTGTGACAATTTTCCTATGGTTTTCCCCTCGTTTTACCCTCAATTCAGTTTTTTTTTTTTTTTTTTTTTTTCGGCATCCGCACTTTACCCATTAGCATTGCGATGGATCCTGCCCTCCTGCCCTGCCCTCCGCCGAGGTCTTTGTTTAAGTAATTGCCGCTCAGTTTGAATGGGAAAACGAAGTTGGTCAATGGTGCTGGGCATACTTTGCGGGTTAATCCCCTCATTAGGGTTTAGGGAGAGGCACTTTTCGTGGCATCTAGAGGCATCTCCTGGTTCACTGGAATCATTAATTGGCTTGTCCGATGATTAAGGTATAAGTTACTATGCTTACTTGGTATGTTGTACATAACTGATGAGTCGGTAAATTGTTGAAAAGTGTATTTACAATGAGACAGATTTATGTAAAATGTAAATACATATTTTCTTTAATAAAAAAAATATATATATAGGGAACGATAATTAAATAAATAAACATTCAATTAATATATTATGTGGCTCTTCCTCGTTTAATATAATAATCCACCTCGTTGTGTTTATTTTTATGTGTTTTGCTGTTAATTGTTGCATGTCTCGTCAGCGGGGCCAATGAACCGCAATTGTGGGCACGTGTCCTTTGGATTGACACGCAACAAAAGCCGCCCCCAAGCACAATAATAAAATGGTCATCAGAATGGTGATATCTTTTTCAGTCAAGCATTTAGCAGACTAAAAACACCTGCGAAAGGTGAAAATCTTCTACGGAAACAAATCAAGTAACATTTACTGTGTGTGTGTTTGCATTTGTTTAACTATGTTTTAAAGCCTTTGGTTAATATTTGCTTTTGTTTATCAACAAATGCGACTCGGGTGTTGTTTCACACAAACAGTAATAGCGACAGCGACACATGCGGCGTATACGTAATAAACAATCAAGTGCGAGGAACGAGCCAGGGGAAAAGTTGACAACTCTCGCGTCAAACTCATTGAAAAGAGAATTGTTTTTATTTTTTGTTTTCTTTTTTCTTCTTGCTTGTTTCTTTGCATTCTCGTCGATTATTCTTGTTTTATTTTCGTGTTTTGTATTGGCTTTGCGTCACCATCTGTTGTCGCTCTTTTTTCGCTTTTCTCTTTTCTCTCTCTTTTCTTTCAGCCATTTTACTTTGCTCTCTTTTGTATCTCTATTTTTTTTGCACACATTTGGTTTGCAAATTCCGGCTGCTGTTTATGGCTTTCTAGCTGATTAATTAATTAAGTTTATTTATACAAAAAAAAAAAAAAAAAAATACATTCCTTATACGATTACTAATATTAAATTATCACTTTTATCTTTGCAGGTGAGTTGAAAATCTTTGTTGTAAAGAAAGCGACTTGCACATGGATTCTAGGATTAGTAAGAAACCTTTATTCACAAAAAAAAACCTAGTAAATATATTTTATTTAATAGATTCAACAAGTCTTAAATGAAATTTCACTTTTTATAGAAATTATGGAGATTTAAATCCAACTTTCTCTCTTAAGGTGTAGTGGGAAATGCCTTTTAAAATAAGTTTTGAAAAATATGAAATTTGTGTTGTATCTCTGAACCACAGAAACTATTGCTGACTTAAAAAAACTCCCCCGGGAAACGCAAAACGTAGATATCAACTTGACTTTCACATTCAGAAAGTTGCCAGGACCCATCAACAAGTCCATTTAGGAGTCGGTTAAAACTCATAAGTGGACAATAAAACCCCTTTTTTCCCCCATTAAAGCCAAGCTCAGGAATTGAGCTTTCTGATTGTGGAAAGCCCACGAAGCTTTTCAAATAAAAGACAAAAACTCTGCGAGCGAAAGGCTAGACAGAGAGGTGAATTCTATAGGCCTGATGAGTTGACTATTTGCAAATGTTAGCAGCAAATGGAAGCAGCAGATCCCTTAAAAAAAAAAACACTAACAATACCCAAACGCTGATAAAAAAAAAACACTAAAGAGAACAGCTCAACGAGTGAGAGAGTTCCCCGGGTAAAAAAAAGAACAGAAAAAACCAAACTAGACAAAAGCCGGCTGTGCTGGCTTGACGAAGGAGTCAAAGTTGTGTGTGGAGAGTGCATTAAACTGCAGTCCCAACACACACTGGAAAGATATGTATAATAGGTCCACAAAAAAAAAAATAATAATAAAAAACGAGACTGACAGTCACACGTAGAGCAGCGCAAGGGAAACAAAATCTTAAAAAAAAATTGAGCTGCAACAGTGAAATAAAAATCAATTAAAATAGATACCAATATAAGCATGAAATCCTGCCTTGGAATGCTCCTGAAACTGGAATATTTAAATACAATTTTAATGTTACTTCCCATATTTGTCATTTCCATGCACTTTGGGGGGAACTAAGACCATCGTAATATTTGGTAGTAAATATTAAAAAGCCTTTTTAATATTAACTACCAAATATTACGATGGTCTTAGTTCCCCCCAAAGAGTAAGAGGGTTCCCTTATCCCAAAAAAATATAGTTTCTTGATCAGCACTGATCAACATGCCTCTGTGTCTGTCCGTGTAAAATAACATGTCTCAGAGACCCTAAAAAGACAGTCAAATTACGAATCAACATTCATATCCCTAGAAGGCAGATCCAATTTATTTATTGTTAATAATAATTCGATTTTAGTCAAAAATCATACAAATCTATAAAAATGAATAGAGGCTTTAATAAAATTAAAAATGAAGCTTGAGCTTAGAAACTCCTTAAATTGGTAAATAATAAAAGTAAAATCGAATACTAATAATGAAAGTAATTAAAGCATAATCTTCTGCATAATTAACACATTTGTGTTGACTACTCCAATGGAATTTAATCAACATGTCCTTGGGAACATTTGTCTTTACTTGGCTATTGCTCAACATGTTTCTAGGAACATTTGTCTTTGCTTGGCTCAACATTTTTGTCGTCGCAACATTTGTGTTACTTGGATGTTGCGCAATATGTTATTAGCAATATTTGTCTTTACTTCGGTGTTGCGCAACATGTCCTTGGCAATATTTGTGTTCATGGTTAAAAATTTTCTTTTACTAATTTGCAATTAAATTAATGAATTAGCCATGAACATTGTCTTTATAATTTCACCTTTTGTTTTATATATCAGGTATCACTACTTGTTCTCTAATTATTTAAATTAATCAATTAATATTTATTTGATTTTAAAGTTACAGTTAAAAATGGGTCAATACAATATTATTATCATTTTAATACTACAAAATTAATAATATAATATATAATAAAATTAGAATAAAATAGCCATATCACCATTTCTGTTCCTCGGCGACAATGACAACCAAGTCGAGTAGCTTACAGAGGCGGCGGCGAATGTCGGCAAAAATCCAATCCACTGGCGGATTTACAAAAAGCTTTGGCTACAGGCTCCCATATCCCGTGCTCATGCACACACACACACTCCTCCCCTGCATAGCTGAAAACAATAATAAATCTCAGCAGAGGCAGAAAAAATCATAAAAAAATAAAGTAACAAAAGGCAGTTGGAGGCCCATAAAAAAGCACAAATAACTCAAATAAAAGGAAAGACAACAACAACAAAAAAAAGTACAAGCAAAATAAAATGAAATAGTCCGCAGCAGGCGGCACTTTGCTACCCCTCCTGTCCCCTTTTTTCCCTTCTTTACTTTCCACATATAAACAGACATTCGGCGTTGATACGAAATCGAAACGAAATCAAAGAGCAGAAGCAACAAGAATGTAAGAAATGTAAGAAAGCAGAAAGCAAAGAGAAAAGTATCGCGAAACGAAAATAAAAGCAGGGCAAAGTAAAGTGTTCCCCAACTATGAGATACTCCATACTTATGGGTCTTTTAGATTATGTATATTTATATTATTTAAAAATATATATATATATATTGCACAAGGGAATGTATGCAATTTGTTATTATTATTCGATATTTTATTTAAAGAGAAAAGTTTCAACAAATGGAGTAAAAGCTCTTTTTTGACTATGATAATCTATATCTTTTGTAGATATTACTTTGAAATTTACAAATGAGAAATCACAGATGACTATTCAAATATAAGCGAGTTAGTTAACTTGTTCCTAATATGGTTTTTCCATAAAACAAACTTTTTAAGGTCCAAATAGTTTAGGATTTTTAATTACGACAAATGCAAAATGTTGTAAATCTGCTAAATAGCGGAAATGTGCTAACAAAAAACGATTGTAAACAATTTTTTAATTGTTATTTCAGCTGAAAAAAAATATTCCCATTGTAAATTCCTTAAATCTATCAATCAGTTGGGAATTAATTATCGATTTTAAGCCCATAGACTTCATGACGCAACTAAAGTGCGAATGTGTTTTTCAACCCTTTGCTCCTACCAGCCTACCTCGGTGGAAGCACCGTTGATTCCCTGCTCCCGCTGTCCCACAGGATAAGGATATAATACATGATGCGAGGAGGTGCAAAAAATGAAATGCGAAAACCCGCACACATTTTAAGCTCCGGTATACAAATACATTTCGCTGTTCGCTGTACACACAAATGTGGAAATGTACGTATGGGCAATGATTGTTTGTGCACAGATATGACCCCCGACTCATTTAGACCGCTGCAAATAGCAGCAGCAACAGCAGCAGGCAGGAGTAGCAACAAAGATAGCCATTTATTCCGAGTGCAATGTGGGCGGGGCGGGGGGGTGGTGGCTTATAATTACAGTCGCTGTTGTATTCGCTAATGGGATGGCGGTGGCCTATGCAGGGGCGTCGTCCTGGGCGTGGCAATTAAAGCACCTTGTCCAAGTGCCGCCATATTAGGCGTCAGTTGCAATCAGTTGGATGGCAAATCTGGTCGAATTGGGGGAATTGTAGCCATTAAAAGTGTATGCACACGAAAGTGCACTTCTCTACGCGGTGTAGAGGGATACTTTTTAACTCAGTGTAAAGTCTATAAAAAACAAGGAGTACATTTTCCCATATTTACTCCCTTAAATAATAGATTTTCTTATCAAATTTCATTTCGAAACACAGAATTAAATTTACGATTAAATGTTTTTCCCTCTGCCAGTCATTCCAATCCAGTCTATTAGCTTTCGATGCACTTCTATCAATAATTCGTACATGCCAAGGCCAGCAGACCAGAAAGTAAGTTTGCCTTTGACAGTGTTTGCTCTCGATGTGCCACTCTCAACTCAAGCAATCCAATACCAACTCAATATTGGCTAACCAAAGATGGAGAGCCCCAAGCAAAAAGTTTGCCACATTTTTGCAGTTTTTAGCCAAAAAGCGGAGTTCTGCAAGTTGAGCCGCACATCAACAGGATTTCATTTCGTTCTCTCTCTCTCCGTGGTCCACATGGCGTATGTGTGACATTACGTATACGCAGTGAGTTTCAACAGCACTTTAGACATTTTGATAATTGCTTCACAGTAGCCAGCAAAAACCGTACTTGTTGTAGCTTTTCTAGTTGCAGACTTAACTTGGTAGCAGCAGCAGTGGCAGGGTCAACTTGTCATACTAATTTTTGTGACCCCACAACTACCCCCGACCCGAAAACCAAACCAAACAGACCGAGAGAGTAGCAGTAGTAGTAGTCTGTCTCGTCTCGTCTCGTCTCGTCGGTCTATGAACTGTGAATGGCCTTTTGTGTGTATGTGTGTGTGTATATATGTATATATATGGGAGCAGGTCATGGACATGGACAATGGACATGGTTGTGAGGGGAAGTTCACTGCCCAAAGTGTGTGATTTTTTGGTCTGTTTTTGTTTTTTTGATAGGCAGAACGTGGTTACCCTGGACTACGCATTTTTGTGGAATTCTATTCAAGTCGAGTGGCTCTGTGCAAGGGTGTCCTGCCGCAGCAACTTCCGAGTGAATAGACACACGTATGCCCCCCCTAACCCCCTCAATGATCGGCCACAAAGTATGCTATAGTTTTCTCGTGTTCCTTTCAGTTGAAAACAAATGGGGGGAAAAAACACACCAAATGGCAGTCAAAAATCGATGCCAACTCGAAAAGTTGCCACATATGCTTCCGGCGTATTATTTTGGCCAGATTTCTTTTTCTATTTTTTTTTTGGCAACTGTGAGAAATTGAACTTTCTGGCACTAGATTCAATAAGCCACACAAAATTCATTGATACCAAAAAATGGAGTTGCTATTTTTCTTGGCAAGAACTGATGATGATTATTAGCCATTCTTTTGTTAAATATAATATTTTAGTTTATATTATATTCTTATTTTGAACTATATACTTCCCTTAGAGTTGCTAGTCCTTCGCTTATCCAGTTTTAACTTTTCTGCACTTCAATCACAGACACTCCTGAGTCCCTTCAATCAATAATTCAATTAGCCTGCCAGAGGTAACTTTCAATTCAAGGCATCAATCAGTATATCTCATCAGGATTTTTTTTTTAAGTCTCCCTATTAAATCACTCAATGGAATGACGCCGGGACAAAAGGCAAACAGAAGAAAGGAATTCAAATTTGAACCCGGGCAAGGCAAAGCCCTGCACCTGACACTCGCCTCGAAACGAGTTCACCTTTTGGACATAGGCCTAAATGTTGACCTTATAGCTTTCCCCCCCTCGATTCCGGCTCCATCTCTCATTTTCCACTTCTGTTTGCATTTTCCTGGCCTTTCTTGTTTTTGCAATTTTTTATCTTCAACAAGATTTATGCGGCTTTGTGTCATAATTCTAACGCTCTCCTCTCTCTGTTTGTTTTCTTTTTTTTGTTTCTCTTTTATATCCCTGTGGCTCTTTTGGTGTTAACTTATGTCGGAGTCAGGCGACAGAGAGAGAAGTAAAGGAAGAGAAGAAAAGAAAGGATAGAGTCAGGCAACAAGAGCAAGTCCTTGTATCAAAATTGGTGTTGCTTTAAGGTTGATTGTTTGAGTTTTAATTTTAGTTTCTAATGCAAATAGTTAATGAAATTATGTGATTTACTTTTAATAAAAACTAGCTATTTTCCTACTTCCTTTTTTGTATATTTTTTAAGGTTTCCTTGAATTGCCTAACCAGCATTGCCTTAAATATTGTATTTCTTTTAATATTACCTTATGACATCTTTGTTTTCTGACTCACTCGACTTTAATGTTTCACCTTAGTATAGGGAATAAGGCTTTTACTATATAAATATATAAGCCAAGTTCCTTAATGTTCCTTAACACACAAACAGGGATTTATTGAGGTCTTTGGCGAAATCCAGGCTTACTACTTTATTTACTTTCGGAGATATTGAGGGTCTTGTGGCTAAGATTGCAAGCAAACTGAGCACTACAATTTAAGAACAAAATTATACAATAAATTGTTAATAAATATTTTGAAAATTTGAATTTTCATAGCCACTTTCAATTCCCCTTTTTCCATGAACTAAGCATGATTCCTGATATCATTGTCGATAATTGAGCGTGACCCAAAATTAATTAAAGTTCCCACTTACTGGAACTTGATTAACTTAATCAGTTCCTAATGAGCTAAGCATTAAGTGCGCCCAAGAACTTGATCTTCATATTTCTCACATAACTACAGCCCAGCGCAGGACTTGTATTATTTCCAACTAATTCCAACATCATTCAGCTTTCGCCTGTTTTAGTCTCACTGTCAGAGACCCAAAAGTATGCCAACAGCTCAATTTGCCGACGAAAAAAGAAATAAGAGACTTCCTCATGCCTCACCCTGTGATGGGGCAATTATAACAAGTCCAACAAACGGTTAACACCCCCTCGGGGCAGAGTCCAAGAGGCGCCACCGAAACGAAAATTTCATCAAAATCTGTCACGTACGTTGTGTGTCCGCAAGAATCCCAACCCACACTTAACCCCATGATGATGGGTCGTTCGTTGTTGTTGCTACGCTCAGCTCTCGGCTCTCAGCTTTGTTGGGCACATTAATTTTGACAAAAACAATTTTATTTAACGGCATTTCCGGCAGACAGCAGCAGCAGCAGCAGCGCACACATCGCATCGCTAGACAGCCCCGACTGCGACGACATTTTAACCAAAAACCAAAGCGCTGTGTGCGATATGCAACCCAAACCCAACCCCTATCCCAACCAGCCATAGTCATAAGCATCCCCCATTTGCCACACAAGTTGGCAGACAACACAACACAAGTTAACCAGGCGCATAACTGTATAAGCATGTGGACATCTCTACAGCAACAAAAGGAGCAGTTTGGCAAGAGCATCTGGGCCTGGTCAATGCATTTCAGACTTTGCCCAGCCTCGCCCAGCCACCCCACAGGGTCCACTTGATTGTATTGTCATTGTCGGGGCTTTTGAGTAGTTGACCAATGTTTCGGGACTCTAGGTTTGGGTATATTAGTAAAGTTATGGGGATTAACAATGGAAGTGTATTATAATTAAAATTATGCAGTTATCTTGAAAGATTAATTTTTTATAATTTTAAAAGTAAATATTGGGAAAGATAAACGGATTTAAAGCATACTTGTTTTGGTAAGAAAATAAGAAGAAATACATAAAGAAAATTAAAAGATTTTAATATATCGATTTCATATAGAAATTATCGAAATATTATCAAAAATATGTTCCTAAAAAAATCTAATATTAGTATGAATGTAAATTAAGGTCACTTCTTTTAAAGACCTTAGTATGCATAAATATCGAAACTAAAGAATTGTACAAAATAGATTTTATGTGCAAATTATGTAGAATATCTATATATTATCACACATTTTATTGCTGTAGAAAATTAGAATAATTTTTACTTCTTCGATAAACCAGACTGTTAAAAAAAATATCGAAATTTCACCTGAAGTCCGATATAATATCGATCACATACATTTCCTCAAAATTTAAAAAAACATCCTTTCAAACGACTTGAGTGTATTTCCGAGTTCGTTAACACGGTTTATCCTCATGATATCAGCATTCCTTGTGCTTATATATTTTGCCATATTTGAAATTCCCGTTGTGTTCTCTCTGCTCGACTCGCTAGTGTTGTAACGGGAAGTTATGTCTAACACGCACGTACGGCCAATGGCACGACCCTTGCCCTCTCTCGACCCCGCCCCACCGCCCACTCAATTCCGTTGATCCTGCCCGAGGACGATTCCGCTGCCGGCACACGCCCCTCTTCCCTCCGCAACGATTCCCATTCGTTCATGCGACTTGACTTGATGTTTTGCTCAATATGCCAGTCAGTCACTTGGCCGGGAAAACATGGCCAAAAGTGGAGCGACGCTGGGGAAGGGTGGGGGGAGACATTTGGCGAAATGATTTTCATATTTCGCGTGCAAGGAGGAGACAGAAGCTTCGCTTGTTTGGTTATGCTTACACATACTAATGCGTTGTAAGCTCACCCACACTCCCTTCCGGGGGCGGGTGAAATTTCATTTGAAATCCCCTCGCCACACACTCGCACACACACACTGTTGTCCCCGCCAGCAAAGCCGCACACACACACACACAAAATTCAAATTAATGAGGCGTGTCTCACTTATGTTTTGTTGCCTGTGTCAATATAAGCGCAATAATATTATCGTTATTGTTATTTATTATTGTTGCATATTTGCTCAACGGCCACGCCCCTTAGTTTCATGTGTGGCCTGCGTAAGCGGCTTAAATAATTAGTTAATTGATTTCACTGGCCGCACTTGAAAAATGCGTAAATTATTTTGCATTTTAATGCATTTCCAATTTTAGTGGTTTTTACGCAAATTACGCATATGCGTAAAATGTCCTGTCATTATGTTGATTAATATTAGTTGTTGGTTTTCAAATTTAATTGTCCTTTTTTGTGGCATAAAAAGTGCGAGAGGATTAGCTGTGGAATTTTGATACTAAATTTAGCTTTCATTTGCAGTGCCTTTAAAAGGATATTTTTATATATATAATTAAACAAATCTTAAATTTTTCCTATGCCAGATTTATGATTTGCACCTTAGCCTTCGCTTTACAATGTCCATTAAAAATGTCTACGAGCAAAAAGCCAATAAAAGCGTTAACTCTTCGCTGGGGCTTTCTTGACCGCTTACGCTTAATTCCTTTATTTATTTAGCTGCGTTTTGACACTTAATACCTCAGCACTTCATCGCCAGAGCCCCTCTACATCCTGCTCCCTTCTGCCACTCCATCAGCAGCATCATTATCATCTTCTTCTGGGAGCCATGTCTCACCCATCCATCCCTCTCACTGTGTGTTTTCGCCTTCGATGGCAACCGCAGAGTTTAACGCGACCACCGCGTCCATGGCTCTGTAATCAACTGCCACTTGATGCGAAGTCGTCCCGGGGTCACCAGTGGGGCAACATGCTGAAATATATGGCATATATATACAAATCGTTAAACAAGTTATTGTCTTGGCTTTTGAAAATGCTTTAATTTGATAAGTTTAGCTTTTGAAAACTATTTTTTATAAAGGTTTAATGAAAATAAGTTAAATTTTTAGTTAAATCTAATTTAGCCGCAAACTAACTTTAAATATCCTTAACAAATTAATGAAATTATACCAACAAAAAGAATCTGCTGCCAATTGTTTTAAATATAAGCAGAAATATGCTAATCAAAGTATTTATAATCTTTATGGCAAATTTAAACTCACTTTTAATCAAATCGCTTAGGCACCTCTCTGGCGCGGGCAATTTTCCCTAAAAAAAATGTTCACAGAATTTTATTAGCAAATTCGTAACAAAGGAAATATTTTCAAGAACGTAAAAACCACTGTTCCGCCGCTTACATTCTGTTTACGCTTGCGCTGCGTTCACATTAAAGGCTGCGCGGCGGTTCTTTATTTATGGCCATCAATATTTTATGACGCGCAACGCGCCTGGAAAGACTACGGGCGAAGGGAGGAGGAGAGGGACAGGAGTGGGAGGGAGCTACGTAAATGCCTGGACAGACGTAAGCAAGTCGTCCTTAGGAAGCTGAGGGTCTGCTCCTCCTCCTTCAATGTTGTCCCTTGGCTAGGCACTTAAGGAGTAAACGCAATTAAGAAAAAAAAAACAAAGTGAAAAAGCCAAACCGAAGGACGAAAGGAGGAAGAAATACTCTTTGCAAATTAGTTTAATTATAAGGAAATGCAAACAGAGCGGCAAAGAAAGTCTCCAATATTCGGAGACACTCCATTAACAACTCTGGCAACCCTCGCTAGAACGAGTCATGTGTGTGTGCGTGTGTGTGATGCTGAGATAGTGGAGCCAAAACGCTAATCTCTGTCTCCATGCAAAGCGTTGACTTAATTAATATTTATAGGTTACAAAAAAAAAAAAAAAAAAACAGCGCCACAAAAGGAATGATTCACTTATTAGGCAGACACATTTGCAGTTGCCTCTCGTGGAGTGTGTGTGTGCTTCTAACTAATTAAAACATCACGTGAAGTGAACGTGCGGAGAATTTTGTTAGTTAATTTATTGTTTCACTTTTTATATACTAATTAAAGTCATTTACTTACACATAAACATATGACTTTTAGTTACTTATGACTTATTTATTAAACATTGTAAACAATAGTTGAATAAATAAATGTGGCAGCTATTCTCTCTATTAGCTTAAAGCGGCAAAATGAAACTAAAATAATTATCAACAAAAATTCCAAGCCAAAGACAATGGCAACTGTTTAGCATAATTTATGCGGAAATATTAAAAATAATGATGTCACAAAATAAATGCAAAATTTTCATACAAATTGCAAGTGAAGAGGGAGTGAGGGAGCAGAAACAGAACAGGACGAAGGATTGCAATAATCCAGACTGAATAGATGAAGGCAGCCGGAAATAACTGTTTGTTGTGGCCCGCGGGGAGCCGTGGTAGGTGGTCGGTTGTCGGTTTGTCGGTCGTCGCCTCTGTCTGATGGTTCGAGTAGCTCCAGCCAGTCGAGTCTCTGGTAAAATGGTAAACAAGCAAAGTAAATATAAATGAAAATTTAACCAAGCTGGTACTTTTTCTGGCAAACTAGGTTTTAAAAAATTATTTACTGGCTAATTTGTAATAATTTAACTTACCTGAAGGGCTTAATTTTGTATAATTTTGAAGGGATTAAAATGTAAACTACTTTCCATTATTTAACTAGCATAAAATTTATTAATTTATATATTTTTTACACTTTAAGCTTAATGATAAATTAAGCTAAAGGATAAATATCAGCCACAAAAACATATATAAACTAAACTTAGATTTTTCAAGATCTCAACTTTTATAAGCTTTAATATATGTACTTTGTTGTGAGCGCATTCACTAGATGCAACCACAAGTACACTCGCCATTTCGGTGCTCATGTGTGTGTGTGTGTGTGTGGGGTTTATGTGTTTGTGCCATTGTTGTGGCGCCAAAGTGTCCGCCTAACTTTGTTTTTAATGTAACCTTGTTATCAGCATTGTGCTTTGCACACGCAGCACCACCCCCCTGCACACCTGTCCACCTGGCCGCCACTGTTGTCTGCGTAACGTAGCCCTCTATTGGCCAACAGGTCGATGTCAATGGGCTTGAAATTGCATTTGCTGCTGGGTGGGTTTTGCTAATAAAAGGAGTTCGTGGCTGGGTGATGTTGGTGATCAATTAAAGTGGTTTTTATTACGTATACGCAACGTTGTTGCCCAAAACAAATTCCATGAGCGGCTAATGTAATTTCTAGTTGAACTGAAAAATTCAGTGCCTGGTAACAGCCATCTTAACTAACTGAATTCAATAAATATTTTAAAAAATATAAAAAGGATTATTTCTTATTATTCTTTAAAAGAGATACTCTAGTTTTAAAAATAAAATACGTTCTGCTTCGGAGAACTTTTTCACATCTATACAAATATGAATTCCGCATTTTGGGGTCTACGGGCCACGCGAATTCTGTATAATTCCGCCGATAAGCAGCACTCGTATCTGTATCTGTACAGGGCAATTTATATCAATTCAGCTACTTCGTGGAAAGCCCCCTCCTCACCCCGAAATTCCCTGCAACAAAGCAAAGAGAAAACAAGGAAAAAATAGAGGAGGAAAGAGAGAGAGCACATGTTGCAGAAAGCGTAGAAAAAATACAATAAATTACAACCGATAAACACAGACAAAGTAAACGAAAGGCGGAGGCAGAGAGATAGATGGAGAGAAAGCAATGTTTTTCTTTTACGCTTTTCCCCTCAGCATTTTCCTTCTTGTTGCGGCTAAGAGAATTATTATTTCCCGTTTTGTTTTATTGGAATTTCTTCTGCCAGAAACCAATAAATAATATGCTAATAATTCTTGAGTCATCACAAATAGATCATAAAATGGTATTAATTTAAATTGACAATCGAAGAGAGGTGGGTTTTTATTTGCATTTTGTTAAATATAGCAAGAAAATTTATAAGATTAATTTTCGAATAAATTAAAAGTAATTTGTATTTCCAGAAATTAAAAAAAAAAACTATATTTTTTTGTTACTTAATTTAAATGATTTTTCCTTCAAATTGTTTCCCTTTGGTTTGTACTTTTCTCACCTTTAAGTTCTCAACTTAACTTTTGCTTTTCTAATTGTTACAGCTTTTCTTTCTGTCTTGGCACACACAATTTTTACACAACTGAAATACGAAAACTTGTATGTTGCGCTTTTCTTTCCTCACGTTTTTGTGATTTTTCACAATTTAATTGAAATTAATTGATTAATGCTGGAAACGTTTTTATTGCCTTGCTGGCTGCTGCTGCTGTCGGTTTCCGTTGTTATTGCCGTGCTGTTGTTTGGGGGGCTGCCATTTTCCAACTTGTTGAAAGTTTCCTCTCGGTAGCTGACGGCAAATAGTGCTTGCCCTGCCCTTAACAAATTGCGCGATAATTTATTACAAAGACTACGGCAAGACCTCATCAGTTTTGTAATTATCCCCGAGACTCCGCCCCATCTTTCACTTCTCTCACACCGAGAAAAAGATGAATTAGCCACGCTTACATTTTGACAACTGTGCGCGATTTGTGGTCAACTCGAGTTTGAAATTTTCTTGCAAAATGCAAAATAAATGTACTGCCGCGATGTGTATAATGAAAATGTCATTAAATATTTATGGCGAGGCGCCGGGTTTATGATGCACAGATGCACAGATGCACTGTGGAAAATGTGATACCCTAAATGCGAGTGTTTTGGCAAGTTAAGAGCCACACAGACGCATGTCGAAGTGGCACTTGTGCATAACTAAACCGATTTTCATTAAGTTAATTGATTTGCCCGTAAGGTTGTGGCCAGTAGAAGGCAAAGCAAATAAAACTGTTTGCTTTTTGCTTTGAGATAGTTTGCGTTTTTACGTTTGTATTTCTTTTTAATTGGTTTAGTCATCATCAAAGGGGGGGACATGGCCTTGAAATAATCATTTAGAATCTTTTAAATTGAATTATTACCCTTAAAATGTAATGTAATGTAAAATTCTAGGAGAACTATTACTTTATCTAAGAAATAATATCTTATAGATACCATCTATAACCTGACCAAACCTCTGACTTGCAAGTCGGAAAATTTTCTCTACTAAAAATACAAAATGTAAACAATGACAGGTGTGGAAATATTGTAATTTTATGGCTATATATTGCAATTTTTTGTGTCAAATAGTTGGGTTTTAGCTTAGATATTTGTAATTAATATTATTAGAAATATTTGTAATTTTTAGCAACTTTTTTCCTTTACTAAAATAATTTTAACATCTCATTTTAATCCCTGAACACCCCTAATGTCCTTATATAAGGCTCCAAATTGTGCCCCTAATAAAAAACCCAAATTTAGCATGAAAGTTGATACCTTAAATATTTCATTGCCTACTTTCGAGCACCTTTATTTTTTCTCCTTTTTAAATTCTCATTTCTTTTTGGACAATTTCTATTTATCCCCCAATAACCATACGAAATATGTTTGCCTCAAAGTTAACCACACGAAGAAAGTTACATTAAGAGCCATAAAAATGTGTATACCACAAATCGTCCTAGATCACTCAATAAAGCCTAAGAGCTGGGGCACCAAAAAACAATTTAAAGACACATCGACAACTTTAATGGCCCAAAGGGGCAAAGACCAAATCATAGAGGGCGAAGAGGGGGCGACAGATACTCGCGCAGCGGCAGCACATGTGTTGCCAAACGCAGCTACCAAGTTGGTATATATCTGTCGAGCCCCAACAAACTCATACACTCTTTTTTAAGGGCCAAGAATATGGGTTGGGGATTGTGAGGGCACCTGGGGGGGTTTTCCTGGGGGTTGGGTGGATAAAACGTCGGTGGACGGTCGCGTCGCACGAGTAAGTTGTCAAAAACAGCGGCGGCGAGCGACAGCGGCAAACCCAAAGCGCCAAAAAATGTTGCCCCAACTATCAAAGTGAAACTTTTCTGGGGAGACGCGCAAGGGTGGCGGCAAGAGGGGGGCTAAGAGGGGAGAAATGTAATAATGTAGATTATATATACACACACTTGTACACCACCAAAAAAAAGGGTATTTAAAATGGAAATGTTTGCTAATAAAACTTGTGATAAGAAGGATGGTTTCAAAATGAATATTTCTTAATATTGTCAATGATATCTAATATTTAAATCTATTGAATTTTTAACAAGAAGTTGGCAATATAGCAAAGGTGTTCTTTTTCGATCCAAAAAAAATATTCTTCTTCAACAATTTTTGAGTCGGAACTAGGCAGATCGAATTATTACATCTTAAAGTTAACTTAGGAACGATTGGAAAACTGACTTTGAGATATGAATACTTATTGAATTTCGAATGATCAATATAATAGGAAAATATTAATTCAGAAGCTAAACCTCATGTAAAAAATTAAAGTATATATGAGACATATTTTATTTATTTTTTAACATGTTTCCATTAGCCTGAGATGTGTTAATTACTTACCATTTTTAAAGAGTTTTTATAAATTTATTTTGAAGACAAAACTATATATAAAACCTAAAACAATCAACTAAAATTTAATAATTTTCACATAAATGTTATCTTCCAATTATTTTATAATAATAAATTGATCAAATTGCAGATCTAAGAGTATAAAAACTTGTGTTTCCCAAAGTATGCTTCCTAACTAACTAACACAAGAACACATTTCTCCAATCATTAAAGATTATTAACCATTTAAAATATGATAAGAAAGAAATTTTGAAAAGAATTTTAAAAGAAATATAGAATATATTTATTATATTTCTGTCTCTGTAGACAAATCGCTGGCAGGAAAAACGAACAGACTTGTGTGTGAATGTGTATGGGAGGGAGGGCATGGCTGAGGAGCGTTAGATGAAAGAATAAAACTCCCAACTAAACTTTAGATACATTTATTTCAAATGTAGTCACGGCAACCAACCAGTCAGCAGAATCAGCTCAGCTGTGCCTCTAACAGTTTGTAAAAAAAGAAACCTAAAAAAGAAAATAAATAAAAAAATACTTTCAGCGCGATACGATGTTGCCAATTAAAATGAGAATAAAATGTGTGTGAGTTTGTGCTGGGATTAGTCAATGAAATGTGGTAAATATGTTTCACTTAAACTCTAGATTCAGCTTAGCTTTTAAAGAGTAAATTTGCTTAAATAAAATCGTGTTAATCGACAGAAGATGGGTTTCCCCATTAAAGTCGCGTCTCTCGGCAGTTTGACAACTTCAAAAAGTGGAACCAACAATTGTTGCACCACCGCAGAACTTTTGTCGCTCGTCACTGGCTTTTGTGTCGGGGTGAGGGGTGGAAAAAAGGAAGAAACCGAGTTCTTTTGTTGCACAAAAAACTGTTGTTTTTGCCCGCTGCTTTTGTGCTGCTTGCAACAATGCAATTTCAATTTAAACTGTTATTATTTTGTACATTTCACTTGAACAATTTCCCAGATTCGTTTTTGTTTTAGCCATCTGCCTCCGCCGCTGCTGGTTGAATGGGCCCGAATGGGCGTGGCAGGGTTTTTTCCCCCTATTTTTTCTGTTTTTAATATACAGAATTATATATACACTGTTCTTAAATAAAAGATGTTAATCTTAGATGCTTGAATTGATTTAAAGTCACGAAAATATAGCTGCAACGAGCTTAAAAGCCCCCAAGCAAATCCTTATATTTTATTTACGCCATTTTACCTCTCCACAAAGTCAGATTCGCTTTTAAGTAATGATTACTTAAGACAATAAGGTCCTGCGGCGGGTGGAAAAATAACTGCGGTTAACCGCAAAACTCACATATCTATATGAAGCATACATATACACAGACATCTTGTATAAATCCCAAGGCCACCTGTGGGTGGTGCTGGTGGCTGGCTTTAAAGTTACCTTCATACACAAAGCCAAGCAATTTAAGGCCGTTGATTCACTGCCCAGTTGGTGTGCAATTTCGCTAAAAGATCCACAGGGATAGCACTGAGTTCCGGGGAGAGTAGAGAAATTGCAGTAAGTGCTTCGCGATTAGATTAATTCCCAGGTAATCGTAAACGAGAAATGTGTAACAGGAAGAAGACATTATAAATATAAATATCTTAGTTCATATTACTTCTTAAAGTATTGAAAAAAAAAGTAGAAGTAAAATAAGTGTACACCAATTCTAGGCCATATTTCCCTGGTGTCTAGCCTAACCCCTTTTTCCTGATTCTCCTTAGACCCGAGTATAACCCACATCAATTTAAGTAAAGTCCCAAAAACTATTATCGTTTTAATCAAATCAAGCCTTTGGATAGGAAAAAAGTGGGTTTATTGTCCAGACACAGGACAACAGGAAACTCGAAAAGTCTCCCTGGAAGAGCAGGAAACGAAAAAGAGTCTAAAGAGTGTTAGGTGGAAATAGGGGAAAAGAAATATAATCTTAAAGATACACAAAGTTTTCCTGAAACTGGCTAAAAGATTAAGATTAAAATCAATTAAAAATAAATTTGAAAAGAGCTTGTTCTTATAATAGTTTTTAAGGCATTCTTTAGCAATTAAAGCAATCTATTTAAGCCTTTATTTACCCTAAAAATACGTAGATAAATTTATTTAAATTCACTTCAACATTTCAAGTTAAATTCAATTTAAGTCAATGTAAATAATAACTGGCACGAAACTGTTTCAATTCCTTTCTCTATTCATTCTGGCGAAAGTATTAACAGCCAGGAGTCCGTCCGAATGGTAAGAAAATCGTCAGTCCTTGCTGGAAAAAAAGGGGCAAAGGGAAAGCCAAGGGGACAACAAGCACAAAATGACCAAGGCAGCCGTCGGCCGTCAGCAGAGCCAACAAGGATGTCGGAGCAGGAACCAAATGGGAGGACTCTGACAGGACTTAACTAGATGGAAGGGGGAGGGCTTGTGCTCGAACTAGGACGACGACGTCTCGTTAAAAGCAAACGCCAGGTGGGAACAAAAAACGAGAAAAGTGGAAGAAAAAGAAGGAAAAGGGGGCAGGAGCTGGGAACGCATTGCAGTTTTTTAGCCCCTTGTCGTTGGATAGCATACTTTATGGCGGCGTCGCTGTTAATGAAGCAGGAAATATGCGTCAGCATCAATATGGACCTGTGAGGAGGCAGAGGCAGGAGCAGGAGCAGGGCCAGGAAGGCTGGCTGAAAGCCCAACCGGACAAGTCAAGGTGCCAAGTGGCGCATCCATAGAATCGCAAACTGATAAGCACTGTTAAGAGCAGAGATAACAGAGCTTCTAACGGCAAAGCCATGTAAATGAAGCCACCAGAAAAAAGGTGTGTGCCAGGTGTGTGTCCATATGAAATTGATTGGAAAATGCTTTGGAAAAAAGTAGCCAATTTAATTGCACTCAATCAGAGTTAATTGAAGAACAAATGTCCTTTCAATATGTTAAAATGATAGGGCAATTACAATATTTAATAATAGGAGGTTAATGATGGATTTTTAACACGATGAATATGAGGCAATTGAAGAAATTTTAAGGCATAAATATACAGAAGTGACATGCAAATTAAATCAATTAAGAGAAGAAGCCTTTAGGAAATGCATTTCGCCAGGAAATTATTTAATTGAATAAAATTGATTTGAAATTCATTTTCGGGGGCATCCCCGATAATAAAGCAAACGCTGTAAGGATAGAATTTACAATTTAATCCCGGACTTCAGACTCATCCACCTAGCAGATTGATTTTACACTCAACTCTCAACACTTAAATGCTCAAATTAATTAAATAAATTTTCAGCGACAGGCCAGACAGACAAACTATCGCCTTCTCTGCCTCTACAGGCAGGTGGAGGACCTTTAAGATATAAATTAACCCACCTAAAGCGAGCGCAGCAATGGAAGTTGAAGTTGGATTCGAGTTTGCTGAAAGAAAGTTTAATGAGTGCCATAAAATTTGTTGACTCTGCTTGTACAGATAGACGAAAGTACTATGTTCTCTATGCTCTATCTGGAGGAAGGAGGGGTGTGAAGTGTGCCTGGGTTGGGGGTGTGGATGGAGAGGTAAAGCGACTGTGGCTACGGTCGTTAGTCTATGGCGCCCATTTGATAATAAATCCTGGCTAGGACAAACACACACACACTGGCAGGCATACCTCCTCGGAGAGCAGACCTGGCTTTGTTTATGCACTGCCCAACAAAATGGGGATAATGCATCCCCCGTCCCAACCCTCCAACAGTCGGGCTGCCCACTCCCCTGCCCCCACAGCTATCTGCTTTCTATCCGTTGTGTAATACTACCCTTTGTCAGGGGGTATATTAAGTTGCTAAAGCAGTTGGAAATGTCATAGGGAAATTGAATAATAAAATTAAAAATAAAGGGATACCTCCTCGTCACTTTTTTAAAGTTTGAATAAAATGTCCAAATTAAATATAATAAAAAATCTTTTTGTTAACATTAGCTTAACACTTGTAAACCATTACATCAAGGGTATTTCAAAGCTTCGGCGGAGGTTTGGACCTTCCTTCGTTTATTCTTTTCCTTTTTTACATTTTCACCTCTCCAGTTGGCGGCTTAGCGGTGGCGTCTCTGCCCGTAGCTTCCATAGGGGAGTTAAGTAGACTTTTGTGTTATAAATTAGGCGTGCCAATGTGTGCAGTGACTGCCTTTTAGCTTTCCTTGCCGCCCGTCTAACCACCTCCTGCCTGCTGTCCTTCTCTCTCTCCCTGCGTCATCATCTTGTCCTGTATTGCCAGCTCCCTCAGCTGGTAGTTAGTCTAAATATGCATATGAATATGAAATTAGTCGCATGTGTTCGTTCGCCTCCGCCTTGGTCTTCATCCTGCCTCCTATCCATCCCTTGGATTGAATTGAATTTTCTATGCCAAGAGCTTGGCTTCGGGTAGAGGGTTCCTGTGTTTGGGGGGCCTCTGGGTGGGTTTCTTGGTAAAAAGGAATTCCATGCGTAATTTAATGTTTGTGCATGCTTGTTAAATGATTCACAATGACCTGACTGGCTGCAGCAGCCATGAATGAAGTGAACCTGATTGGTATTAAAGATCATCAAAACGAGAACCAAGCGAGCTAACTTTTACTTTTTTTTTGGCATTTTGTTTAATTAGTTGGAAAACTCAAAGTAAAGCTTGTATTTATGTCAACCAAAAAGTTGTAACGGATAAAAACCCTCTTACAAATCTTAAAAATAAATAGATTTTGATTTTCACACCACACAAAACCGATTTAAATGTTAATACAGCACCAAAAAAAGAAAGTGCAAACAAAACAAATACGAATTTATTAAGTCGCGAATTTAGCTAAACTCCTGGAAGAATGGATGGAAGTGCCAATGGCTGGGTAGGTGTTGGGGGACCACTTCTCCCAAAGCGTATTTGCATAAAATTCATAACATATGCCCCGACACAGGCGCCAGAGGTAGGACTTTTCTGTGTGTGTTTGCGGCACTGGAAAGAATATGTTACTTGAGATGAAATCTAGAAAAAATCGAAAAATAAAATTGTGTAGCTAGAAAGGTAACTAAATCATTGAAATTTCAGTTGTTGCCTTTACATTTTAAATAAATATTTGTACAAAGAAAACTAAGGATAGTTTGCAAAAGCATTTATTCAAATTCTTGGTGATGTTTAATATTACAAATATATAAAAATAGTTAAATAAAAAGTTTTGTAAATAAATATAAATATTTGGGTAAAAAATATAACATTTCTTGTGAACTAGCAACCTGTTTTAAAATAGATTTTTTGCTCAATGTGGAAATGGGTTTTTGGTTCGACACTGGATTTTTTTTAAGTCTTCGCTCCTGATGCTGCTTGGTGGCATCAGGGTCCTGCTCACGTTTGTGCTTCCACGGAGTTCGTCGTCATCATCATATTTGTTGATAAAAAAGGAAGGTAAAGTAAATAAATAGTCATGTGTGAGGAAAGTCAATGAAGAGGCGGGCGAGGGCGTGGCTCTTTGCTGGGGGGAAAAAAATGAAGGAGAAAATTGAAATTTCTGAGGGTTAAAACCAGTAGGAACTATACAAGTCATACCGATTTTTCAAAATTTATATTTTTGCTTATTTGTTTTTATCAAAGATTTGATTTCATTTGAATTGTTAGTAAGAGGAAAGGTATTTCTATAACCTATCGTTGTTAATCATATGAATTCTTTATAGATTTTAATATTTTTTTTAGTTATCTTCCAAACATTAAAGACATTAAATACCTCCCCTTACCTAACCTTTTTCAACCCTCTCGTTTTCATGTAAACTCTCACCTTTTAGTTCTCTCTGCGTGTAGCACTCGAAAATTCATTGAAAATGATTTATAAATGCCGCCATTCCCATTCCCCAAAACTAAACCAAAAGTCAAAATGCAAATAAACCAAAAAAAGGCAGGCCAAAGCGCTCCAAACAGAAGAGACAAATTATTTTAGCTTTAGATTAAATGGACGCACATTAAAGCAGGCATAGATTTGCGATGGAAGGACGAGAGTGCGAGTGGAGTTCAGTGGTTTGCTTTTGGCCCTTTTGTACATACAAATAAGGCAAGGCAATGGCCAGAAACCAAAGAGGCGGCGGCCTCAGAAAGTTTGTCAAGCTCTTTCCCCCCGGAACCCTTCTTCCATTTATTTTCGGCGACGTGCATAAACTATTTGCCAGAGAGTGTCCTGTGACGGAGACCGGGGGGAGGTGGCTGCCAAAATAAAATAATTAAATGTGTGTGCGTGTGTGTCTCCATCGCTCCTTCGGTTGAGATGTTAACAAAATTTATAAGACAAATAAATTGTTGCAGCAAAAACAGAAAAGTGAATACCCAAAAGCGAGCAGATTTGTGGCCACTCCCCCTCCCTGTCTGTCATTTCCCATTTTCCTTTTTTTTTTTGCAACCAACTATGGTGGAAAAAAGGGTCAGCTTGGTGAGTTTGTCGGTTGCTGTGGGTCCTGTGACCAGAAAATTAATTTTACTGACACGTTTTTCATTCATATATTTCATACATTTTGTGACAAAATAAACTTAAGGCTTGTAAGTCAAAGAAAAAAATTAAATGGAAAAAGGTGGCCTCAATTAGTTCCATATTTAAGTTTTGAAATATTTTTAAATTACAAAACAAATAATAAAATTAAAGAAAATAAATGTCAGAATTATTAAATTTCAGTGACTCTTATTTTAACTAAATAACTCTGGTTATCCTGATCTGATAAATCCCTGCTTCAGTTGTATCTTTTTTTCTCAGTTCTCAGTTGTCATAAAAAAATGTTTTTACCTATTTAAATTCGAAAAGCAGCGACTCGTAAGTCCGACTTGCGGCTTGCGTCGTCGCTCAAGTTGCAAATTTTCCATAAGAATACGCCCAAAAGGACATCGTTGTCCTCCGCCAGTCTCGGGTTAAGTGAATCTAAGCGCTGCACTCCAAGCCAAGCCAAGCGGATGCGTCAGTTCCTCGGCTCTCGGCTTTCAGTTCTTGCGGCGAGTTGTTCAAAGGACAGGGAGGACAACCGGGCGACACGGACACGGGGATGTGTGTGTGTGGTGTCACCCGTAATCCTTGCAGTCGTAGCATCTGTGGGCGGCATGTGTAGCATGGGGTCTGGGTTTCCGTTTGCATAATGAGAAGGCGAAGGTTTACATACCCATTTGCCAGGAGCCTCGTAAATGAGAGTACTCCGGCATGTGAGGTGGACTTGGGTATATGAAATATAAAATATATGATTTTTTTTATAAAAATTTAAACGAAAAGATAAAAAAAAATGCCCAAACGTCGGAAAATAGTCGATAAAAATGCAAAAACAGTATTATATGTAAACTAAGTATATTCAATTTACTAAATAATACTACTAAATTAGATATTTTATATAAAAAATGCGATTATTCTAGACAAAGTATTAGGAGTATTTTTTTAAAACCATATTGTTATTAGTATTATCAACCTTTGTTGTTTTTTTTAACCCAAACTGCCCTCAAAAATAGCCAACTAATTTATATTCTTGTTCTCCTCTATTTTCAGGTACAGCAACTTTATTTTTCCTACTCAAAAATGAAAACCCAACACTCTCACATAAAAAAACACAACTCTACAGCACAGAACACACATAATACACACTCTTCTAGAGACATACTCAAGCAATAAAAGACTCTAAAGCAGGCGTAAAAACTACATATTAATATTAAACATAGCAACCCGAAACAAACAAATAAAATTTTAAAGCATTTACGAGATAAGTCTGCGAAAAGAAAGAAGCAAAGAAAAAACCAATTAGAAGACGGAAGAGAGGTGCAACAACAACGATATACTGTAATATCTAGTGCTTGTCAAACTGCAGAGCCTTATTAAAAAACGAACTCCAACATCAAAATGTTGCAAGCGTCAAAACAAAAACAAACTAGGAGAACCAACAACAATAACAACAACAACAACAACAGCATCAACAACAGCAATAATAACAACAACAACAATAAAGCGCCGTTTCAACGTCGCAAAATTACAACGATAACATAAGCAATCCGAGCGAGATAGAGTTTAGAGAGCGAGCAAAAGTGAGGAGAAAAGAAGAAAGTTCACTTCCCCTCCTCCTTATCCTACTCCCAGTCTCCCCCTCTCCTGTTCCACCTGTACTTTTTTTTTTTTTTTTGTTATAACTCTAAGTGCCTGCGTGTGTGTGTGCCTGACTGTCTGTCTGTCTGTCTCCCTGATTGTCTGTGCCCTCTCAACTGAGGATAATTGAATTATTTTATTTGTACTAAGCGCGCGTTATGGCACAGCAGCAGCAGCAGCAACACCACAGCAGCAGCAGCAGCGGCAACAGCGGCGGCAACAACAACAGCATTCTCCTCCTTCAGCAACCGCAGCATCACCAACAACAACAGCAACAAGACCAACTGCAGCAGTACAATAACAATTTGTACAGCCAAAATTATAAGTAAGTTTTAGAGCCACTGAAGCTGCACCCACGCTCGCTGTCTCCGTTTGTCTGTCGCTGTCTTTGTGTATGCCTGTCTGTCTCAGCCTCATTTCCCCTTTTTGCTGATTACCGTTATTCGCATTTCCGTTTCCAATCGGAAGTAGGTTTTAGCTAGATGTTTCGGTTTCCGGAAATCAAAAGCGATCTTACATGATATCTACATTTGATATTGGTTTTAAAATCAATTTAAATTGTTCCTAAGCAATGCCAAAATAAGAAAATTATTTGTAAATTAACTTATATTTATTATTATTATTTAAAATTTACTTCTAAAGTACAAATAATTAGCTTATTATTTATTTAAAAAACCGTAAAACCCAACTTCTAAAGAATCTTTAATGGGCAAAAAGTTAAATCATTTATTATATCAATTATTTACAATTTATTGTTTTTTTTACAATTTATTATTTAAAAGTTATGAAAAATATATAATCTGGAATTTCGAATAGAAATCGGAAACGGAAACGGTTAAAAGTTTACGTTAGTTCTCAAGCATGTCTGCACTGCTTGCTACTGGAAATAAAAACAAGACAAAATCAAATGCAAACATTTGCACAATCCAAACGCCCTCCGAATGACGCTTCTTATGCGGACAGCACTTTGTTGGCCTAAACACTACACTACCCTACACTACCCTACCCACACACATCACTAACCGTGCTTGCGTGCTGCATGACACACATCGAAGGCTTGTCGAAATCTTGGCACCCAACAACAGCCATGTCCACACTAGAAGCTTAAATATTAGCAGACTCCCAAAAAGCTACAGTTTATCGAAATATGGATGATAACATGAGATAGATTGTTTATTTAAGAGTCTCTTAAAATATTAATTTCCTTGCTGCGTACTTAGAGAAATATTTGCGTGCCTCTATTATAATGTAAATACAAACATAAATATATTAATAGCCGCATTTTCCCATATGATCCTTGCCATATTCTCTTAGGAAATTACTAAATACTACTACGATATACATATATTTAAATTAATCAAATTAAAGTTCGATAAATTTTTAAGAAAAAATACGAAACGCAAACAAATAGTAAAGATCTTACGAAAATTTACTTAGAGAGCCGGATAATTAAGGAAATTCTTTATAGAAATTAAAATTCAGATCGTTGATTCCGATTAAAAAATAAGAAAGAAAGAAATCCTTTTCGGACCCTGAAATGTTGTTTACAATTTTTTCAAAATTGCAAACATTTTAAATCGTTTGATGGGTTTATGTTAAAAAATATTGAATTATAACATTTATTAAATTTAGCTACAGAGATTATATTTACAAGACTATAAACAAGGGGAAAAACAAATATACAAAATTACGTGACACTTTTACCCACTTAAAATAAGAAAAGAGAAGAAAGCACGAATGTTAAATAAAACTCTGCAACAAATGAAAACAAATATCATAACTAGAAGTGGAGAAACATTGATTTTTTTGCTACTATACATGTTTTTACAATATTACCAAATATAATATTAAAGCGCAACTAAAATATATTTTCCTTGTTTTTAAAACATCGTTGTTTCATTAAGTTTGTTTTTTAATATCGAAAAACATCGATGTCTGCAAATATCGAAATTTCTCCATCTCTAATCACAACAATATAAATTTATAGAAAGGTATTTATTAAAGAAAAAAAATTTTTAGGATTATATTATAGATAATTAACTCAATAATTGTAACAAATGTGTCTAACTCCGTTTGGAATAAAAGAAAAAATAAAACCTAACATCAATTAGTAGACATTAACATTAAAAGTCTATAAAATAAATGGCATAATAAACTAACTATACATAACTAGTGCCTTTAGGGCTGAGTCCTTGTCTAAGCCCCAGAGCACGCAATGCATGTGAAACCGTTTGTCCTGGAGGAAAACCTTTGCCAAGCGGCGGAGATGTTTGTTCGCTCCATGTTTGTTGACTTGTTGATGTTGTTGTTGTGTTGTCTTACCTGTGATGTTCTGTTTGCTGTTCTAATTGTTGTTGTTACTGCACCCCAATGCAAAGGCTTTTAAAATAACGTGTAAAAACGAAGAAGGCCACGAAAAGAGGAACTCAGTGGGTGAATTGAAACAAATCTAATATCTGATCTTTTTTTGGCTTTCAGCATGGAGGAGTACGAGCGTCGGAGAAGACGGGAGCGCGAGAAGATCGAGCGTCAGCAGGGCATCCAGATCGATGATCGGGAGGTCAGTCTCTTTGGGGAGCCGCGCCGGCTGACGGAGGGCGATGCAGAGATCACCGCCGCGCTGGGCGAGTTCTACGACGCGCGGGTGTATATCAACCAGTCGACGGTCGGCATTAGTCGGCATCCGCCTGACGCCGGCAATCCGCGTCTGCAGGCGCCGATGTCGCTGCCACAAGCCAAGTCACTGGGTCACTCTCCCTCCTCCGCCGCCGCCGTTGGCTCCTCAGCTCCTCTTGGTTCCGCATCCGCCTCTGCCTCAGCATCCGCAAACTCGGCGTTGCACGGCCAGCAGCAGCAGCAGCCACACTACCAGCAACAGCAGCGAGCGCCGACGTATCTGAAGCAGGCGGACAACAAGCCGCCGTACAATGGACGCGGCGGCTACCCGGGCCAGCCCATGAAAAACGATATTCCGTCGAGTAGTGGCATGGCCCCGCCTCGCGGTCCACCGAGATCCAGCTCCAATAGCAGCAACAGCAACTCGTCCAGCGCCACAAACAATGCCAGCAGCGGCGGAGCCACGGGCAGCACACCCGCGACCCTGGGACCGCCGCTCTCCACCCAAATGCCCAACGGTCGGGAAAAATCCTTTCTTGGCCCGCCAGCTCCGGCGCTGGTTAACGGCACTAGCGGTCGGTTTGTGCCGCCGGCGGCTAGCAAGCGGCCTGGCAGCGGAGTCGGACTGCAGCAGTTGCCTCCGCCGCAGGAGAAGGACATCAGCAAAATGATTAGCGAGATGACCAACAGCTTCCGGGTGACGACGCCGCTGACCTCGATTGCGGCCACGCCGCACGCGCCCACACGCGAGAACTACAACCTGAAGGGGCCCAACAAGAACAAGTATGCCATCGATATGATCGGCTCCCCGCCATCCGCCCAGCCCTCGTCGTTGATGACGCCACTCCTCTTCCCGCCAATTGCGCCCATCGCCTCGCCCATAGCCCCGCTGCTGACGACACCGCCGCAGGCCAGCCAGCTGCCCCTGGACATTATGGCCTCCTCCGCTGGGACGACAACGGGGGTAGCGCCCCTCCTGCAACTGCCACCCACTCCGCCCAAGGCCGCGTCCATAGGCAATTCTCCGCCAGCGGCCAAGCCGCTCAAATCGGAGAAGAATCACTCGCTAGAGAAGCAAGACTCTTGGTAAGTGAAGCAAGATGTGCATCCAATACACGATATCCTAAAAATATTCTCTCTTTGGCGTTGCAGCCTTGAAAACGATCTGGAGCTTTCCGAGTCGGATGATGACCGCAAGAAGGAGAGGTAAGCGAGATTGGCAGTACCTTGCCCTTGCCAGATAACTAATAAAATCCATCAATCTCTTCCAGCCGATCGGCGGGCAACAGCAGCAATAGTTCCGAGTCAGACTCAAGCGAGTCGGGGAGTGAATCGAGCGTCAAGAACGAAATGCACCATCATCCCAACCATCACCAGCATCAGCAGCCAACCCTCCAACAGCAACAGCAGCAGCAGCAGCAGCAACTCCTCCAGCAGCAACAGCATCGGCCACAACAGCCACTGACGACGTCCAACGGAAGCCAGAACAAGAACAAGTACAGGCACGAGATCATTGCCAGAGGCAGCAATACGATCAGCGGGTTGCTGAATTCCAGCGGATTCGGTAGTGCCGGCTCTGGAGGCTCCGGTGTGAATTCCACAGGCGGAGCCGGTGGCAGTGGTGGTGGCGGTGGCGCCAGTGCATCGGCAGGCGGCACCCTGAGTAGCAGCGGTGGCAACTCCTCGAACAAGACGCCATCGCCAACGGAGAGCAACAAGTGGACGCTTAGCCGATTCTTCCACAAGCCCGCAAACCAAACGAATTCATCGGAGAACGCCTCTCCGGGTAACGTGAGCATGAAGGTGCCGGGTATTTTGCCTGGCGGCGCGCAGATCATACCCGAATCCATTGAGGTGACTACGGCAATTGTGAAGAACGAGAAAATGCTCGTTGACGATCCCATGAACATGGAGGAGGGTGAGGAGGAGGACGACGATGACGAGGAGCAGCAGCAGCTGCGCTATGGAGCTGGTCTGAGTGTCACTCCAGTGGCGCTGAAGGTGAAGAAGGAGGCCATTGACGGCCTGACAATGGACTCGGAGCTTGCCCTGGGGGCGGCGATACCAAAAAACCAAATCAAGCGGGAATCTGCTGAGTCCGCTCTGATCAATCCCCGGCTATCGGATTCCGGTACCAGTGGCAGCGGAAGCGGATCCTCGAGCAGCAGTAGCAGCAGCTCGGACAGTGCGCCCGGCGGCTCTGAGGTGGTGCCTATGCCGGGACCCGGCGAAACGCTCCAGTTGCCCGGAGTTCCGGCGGCTATCACAACAGTGATGCGAGTCCCGCCGCCGACGCAAAAGGCCCCGCCCAGCAGCAACAACAGTGTCACTCTGACGCCCATTCTGCCGCTGCCCACTTCCCCCAAGCAACGTCTAAAGAAACCGCGAAGGAAGAAGCCGGCGACGAGTGCTGCGTCCATCCTGGAATCCAGCGACGACGACGAGCCAGCAGCCAAGCATCCTAGCACCCTGGAGAACTCATCACAATCGCAGGCTATGGCGACGGCAGGGCCAGTGAAAAAGGGACGCGGCCGACCACGAAAGCAGCAGCAGCAGCAGCAGAGCGGAGGCAGTGGTAACCTTAGTAGCGCTTCGGCCGGCAGTAGCTCCCAGACCAAAGGACCAACGCTGACTGCCGCCAAGAAGCCGCTGGCCAAGGGCGGTCCCCCGGCCATGAGCAGCGTGCAACGAAAACGCGACCATTCCAGCCAGAGCAGCTCCAATGGCAACACACCCACCAAGAGGCTGGCCACGCCACACCTGGTGGCCTCCGCCGCCTCCCTGCCGCAACCCGGAGCTGACGGCAGCACCAGTAGCTCTGACGAAGACAGCTCTTCGAGTGCAGGCACCAGTTCCAAGTCGAGCAGCTCCTCGAGCAGCAGCGATGACACAGAGACACAGAACACCAACTGTCGAATCGTCAAGCTGAATAAGACGAGCGCCGGCGTGCCGCCAAAGACGCTGCTGGGCGGAAGTGGAAGCAGTTCGCCGAGCAGTAGCGGCAGCGAGGAGGAGGATCAGGCCAGGATCAGGCAGCAGGCCCCAGGAAATGGGCCAGCGTTGGCACAGCAACAGGCACTGCCGCCGTATAAGCCGCAGGTGATGATGAGTCAGCACAGCCAACAGCTGAGCAGCTCCGAGTGCTCCTCCTCAAGTGGCGGAGGTGGCTGCGGTGGCGCCAGTAGCAGCAGCAGCGGTGAGGAGGACGAAGCGCGACGAGAAAAGGAGCGCGAGCGGAAGCCCAAAAGCGACAAAAACAAGATCAGCACGCTGACAAGGATATTCAATCCGAAGGAGGGAGGCGCCAAGAAGCAGGGCCAAGTGGTAATCGTGGACCTTCAGGAGGAGCAGCAGCAGGGCAAACTTGATCCGTTGGCTCCACCTGCAGTAACGGTGCCCCCGGCCAGGCTCCGCATGACGCCCACCCAGCACCAGCAGCAGCTGGGAGCGGCTCTGGCCTCGCCAGCGAGGACAACGACGCCACACCTCACATCCCTGATCTGCAAGATCGATCTGAGCAAGCTGTCGCGAGAGCGCGTCATGCGCCTCAAGAAGCTAACGCCTGCCCAGCAAAACGGTCACCTAACGCCAAAGGATCAGGCCCAAGTGATGGCAGTCCAGGTACCCAACGGCTATGCCGGCGACACTACGCATCCGAATTCCACGCCCAAGGTCAAGCACGAACATCCGGTGAAGCCGGATCCTGACCTTGACTCCGGATACGAGCCAAAGTTCAAGCCCGGCAGCGTCAAACAGGAGTTCCAGTTGAAGCAGGAGCGTGACCGGGACCGCGATAGAGAGCGCGAAAGGGAACGGGAACGAGAACGGGAACGGGAGCGTGAACGTGAACGGGATCAACCTCCAGGGCGACGGCGGAAACGCAGCTCTAGTTCCAGCTCCAGTCCCTACAAGGAGAAGAAGCGGAAAAAGGAGAAAGGAGCCGATCAGCTGCAGATCGGCAAGGAGCTGCTGCCCGTGCCCGTGCTCCTGCCCTCCAACAATCACGAGCGAATGCTGCCCAACCACGATCGCCTCTCCTACGACAAGCTGCAGCTCCTTCACGAGGACGCTGCGGCCGCTGCTGCAGCTGCTGTTACAGCTGGTGTTGTATCCGCCACCGCGAATGGCAGTCCTAGCAAGAAGCTGCTAGCCATGTCTCCACTACCGCCCCCGCCAACTACTGCCACCGTTGCCTCTGCGGCGATGCCCACCACCTGCAACGAGGCTGTACAAACGACACCGACGTTGGCAACGTCCACAGCAACAAAAGCGGCCACAATGACAGTTGCTGCGCCTATGGCAGCCGTTGTTCCGACTCCCGTCACCACGAGGCTCATCTATCGTTCGTACTTCGATCGCGAGGAGGAGCATCCCACTGATGATATCAGGTAATATAATATAATATATAATAATAATATAATATAATATAATATATATTAATTCTTGTTCATTTCGATCCATTTAGAAAAAACAATCAGTTAATGCAGGAGGCCATCAGTCGAAAACACGCCGCCGACATGGAGCGCGATTCCTTCAACCAGGTTACCCTATATCTGGAGGCCGTTGCTTACTTCCTTCTAGCTGCCGACGCCATGGAGCGCTGCAGCACAGAGACGGCCACCTACACTATGTACAAGGATACGCTGTCGCTAATCAAGTAAGTAATAGTGGCTCCAAAATCCCTCTCATGAGTGGAAAAGATCATTAATTAAATATTTCGTAAACTTTCAGATTTATCTCCTCGAAGTTTCGTCCGTATCAACAGTCAACGAACGGTCAGCACGAAACGCATAACAAAGTGGCCATACTCAGGTGAGTTATTTCTTTATTCGAATAATTTTAATTTACCTAATTCCATAAATTTTCAATTTCTTTCATAAAATAAAACAGTTTGCGTTGCCAATCGCTGATATCACTGAAGCTGTATAAGCTGCGGCGGGCGAATTGCCGTGCTATCATTGCCAGCCTTACGGATTTCTTTCGCACTGGCCGGGGTGACATTGTCAACGGCAATACGCCGTCCTCCATATCACCGTCGAACTCGGTGGGCTCACAGGTGAGTACATAGCCTAACATAGACCTGCAAAATTGCATTATTTTGAATTTGAAATTTATGAATTTTTTTGCCCTTCCAACTGTTTTTGTTTTGCCAAAGTTGCAAGAGTTTGTGTAATCCCAAAATCCTATTTTATTACATTGAATTTTTGTAATTCCAACAGGGCTCCGGTTCGAATACGCCGCCAGGCAGGATAGTGCCTCAGGATATACACAACCAACTGTGCAAGCAAAATGAATATCTCAGTTATGTGAATAGCGCTCATGAGTTGTGGGATCAAGCCGATCGATTGGTGCGCACAGGCAATCACATAGGTAAGTTATGCAGGGAGACATTGTAAACTTTTATAAACCGAAATTTTATTATATGAAAAACATTACAATATTTGAAATTTGAAAAGAATACAAGTATTTATTTAAGTTTTCAATTTCTAAATATATTTGTGAGATATATCAAATGGAATTTTAATTGAAAAATCAATTAATTATCCATTTCTTTGACATTTTTTATATTTATTGCCATCTCTCTAACCGTTATTCTTATTCTAATTTTCCTACAGATTTCTTCCGCGGTTTGGATCACGAGAATGGCCCGCTAACGCTACATAGCACCATGCATGAGGTGTTCCGGTATGTCCAGGCGGGCCTCAAGACGCTCAGGGATGGCGTGTCGCATCCGACGCACCAGTAGCGACAGCGGAATCGAAGACGGAGGCGACGGAAACACCACCAAACGTGTCTAAACAAAAGTCAGGCCAAATTAGCAGCTATTATTATATACTACAAGATACTAATTTAGTTAGTCAACAAACGAAGGAAAGGAAATCGAAACCAACAACCAACCAACCTTCCAATAAAAAGGGAAGCGAACGGGAACCTACATCAACAAACAGAAGCAGAAACACAACAAGAAACGATTTTTGTTATTAATTTATATTTCGTATATGTAATTTGTATATTTGAATAATGCACACCAATTACTTATTACTTATTTTCCTTATGCTCAATTTTCAATTGTTTTTAACGAATGCTAAGCTTTATATTTATGCCTAGTTTTAATTGATATTACCTACAAATACACACGGAAACCACACACATTACAAGTTATATTAGCTGTATGTCTAGACTGTAAGCCAAAAAGGAAAACCCAACCGTCAAGTAGCCCCTTTTACCTGTCTTCTCCACCACATTTTTAGTTGAATTTTGTTTTTGTATGCGTGAAAAGTAGTGCACAGGAGATGGATGGCTTTTTAAATTGTTTAAGTTTTAGTTAATTTTTCGCTCTGCAGCCTTGTTAGCAAATATATATACATATATATTATCGCGTATGTATAAAGAAAAAGTTATAGTTGTAAATTCTTTGTAATAATTTCATTATGAAATATTTTTATTAATTTTAAATTAGTTTTTATTAAAAAGCAATCACACAACACACGTTTTTAGAACAAAATACACATGAATGAAACACACGATATATACATACATATATAAATATATATTTCAAATATATACACATATATGGAAATTTTAACTTTGTTTTTGTTTTATTTCGTTTTAACACCGAACCCATCTCCCCCCTATGAACATACTACACATATTCGATATATTATTATTAATGGGTGCCTCAAAAACTCACACAGACGCAACAAGTAATAGTGCATTAGTAGAATTAAACGAGTTAAAAATCAATCGAAATAGACTTGCCCTTGAAATCGATATAGTACTTATACATATACACACATATAAACTGTACATATAGCCGCCGATATATACACATAATATATATTTTTAATATGCCAAAGCAAGAGCAAAATGCATTAAACTAGAGCATACATTAAGTCCGATTTCAATCAGCCAGAGGACTCGGCGGCCCAGCATTACTTCGGTTCTGGAATGATTATACATATGTGGAGGGGATTAGTAGTGGAGTGGATGAAGTGGAGTCATGGGAAGCCCTTCATCGAAGGGTTCGCCGAGTTTCTCATGTTGGCAGCATTTGGTTGACTCTTTTATTTGGCATTGGAGTCAAAACTAACACCACGCAAATCAAAGTGAAAACGTAACGAAAAACCAAAAGGGAAAGCAAACAAACCACAATTAAAAAATTAAAACTCTTTATTAAGTAATAAAATGGTTCTGGGGAAACAACAAACAAAGCATTCGCATTCAACAAAATGAAAAAAGAATTATGTTCTAGGAAAATTTTAAGTTATACTCCTAGGATACGAGGATGAATCGCAATTTTAATTGTGTAAACGGAACTAAGTGTAATTATTATAAATTAAATCATAAACAGAGGCAAGGCTGCCACAGAAATCTTTCCGGATTGAAAATAAATCTAAATGGTGTCCAAAAATACGAAAAAAAAGGGCCAAACCTAATATGAATTTGCGAGCTAAACAACGCCCTTTAAATTAATTTCCAATCCATAGCGATTTTTGTGGCTTCCCAGATGTATTGTTAATACTTAAAACGCTGTAAATAATACAAAACATATGGACACAGGAGGACACGGACATGCTATAAGGACATACATACGTACATACATATACATTAATACATGCATACATATACACCACTTATATATTGGTATATATGAAGATATACATACATATATATATATATATATATTTTTATATATATACACGATGAACTACAACTAAACAACGGTAGAAGTCATAGTTAAATTTTTTCAAAAGGACAAGATCAACAACTTGCAGCAATAAGCAACCGAAAACAAGAACAGTAACAACAAATAACAAACGAAACGCGCCTAGAAATACATAGTTAATAATTATATTTTGTTAAGCGTTATTATAGAAAAAGAAAAAATAATTAATAAAGCAAAACAGAAGGACAGAACGAACTGCAAGAAAACCAAAAGAATTACGTTTTAAGCTGGGCATTAGAATGACAACACGAAATGGTTCATTAACAAAACTAAAGTAAAATATATATATATTTTGTACAAATATAATTCAAATCAGCCGCAGCTAAAACCAAGTACACTTATTAAAGTTTAAGCAACAACAACAAACCGAAACAACCAATTTAATATGCAATTACCGTAAAGTAGTTGATAAATCAAACGAATAAAACATCAAAAATTGTAACATTTCAATATTATTTGTGTTTTTATTAAAACTAAACAAGTTCTTTAATGTGTTGAAACCAAATTTAAAAATAAAATGGGGGATACTAAATAGGACACTTGAAAAGGATAAATTCAACTTCAGCTTAGGTTTTTATGGATTTTGTTGTTACATATTTCAAAATGGCTGTTTTTCTCAAAACGATCGTGAACAGACTTCATTTCAGAGACCAATACATATTTTTCAAAGTTTAATGTGAATTTGACACCCCAAGACGAAAGTCAATGCCATTCAAATGAAAACAAAGCCTAATCAGAGGCCAAGCGCTATTCATAGGACGCCCAATATTGTAATGTTGCAGTGGATCAACTCATCCAAGTTAGCCTTCAATTTTTCAAATTCTGGATGCTGGATTTATCTCCATTTAATTGAGTTGTTAATGTTTGTCGTCGACTACTGGGTCCCCGTTCACCCATCCGCAGGACCTTTCATTGTTTTCGTCAAAAGGTGGAGTTGAGGTACCTGAAATATATTTAAATTAAATACTCTACTATTTACATATTTTATTTGTACATTTAAATAAACTTACGGGTCACTTTTGCCAGATTAATCTGGTTGGAGTGCATGTGCATCCTGCTCTTGTGCACCGCCAGCGCCCATGGCGATGACCCGTTGTACGGGCAAGCTTTGCATTTAAAATTTAAATGCATGCCCAACGATGCCCTCATGTGCCTTAAATTTTCCAAATGCGTAGGGCACCAGCACCATCCCCTCGAACAGGTTGCCGGCCGTGGCTGCGGATACGGTAATATTCCCGTGATCGGTTCGACCCCACACTCGACGACGACGGCATAAGGAATGCGCCGGTGATGCCGCCAGTGGTGATGGTGATGCCGCCGGTGGTGCCGGTAATGCCGCCAGTGGTGATGGTGATGCCGGTGATGGCGACTGCACCGGGTCGTCCGGATTATACTGCTCCGGCCGCGACGACTTTAAAATCTCTACGACAGTGGCTATCACATCCGCCGCTCTGCCTTCTAAAAATGTTGCGCGTAACTTCATTTGGCAATATTTTTGTAGTTAACTTTTGTTTAACCTTTGTTTGCGGAAACGGATTACAATATCGTTAAAACGATATATCGATACAAGATCATAAACGGATCTACATATAAATATATACATATAAATATATAAATATATACTTAAAACACATATGTATATAATACTTTTATATAAAGTTTTATAGAAATATATCAAATTTTATTGTACTCATTCGTTAATATTTATAATTCTTATTCTTATTTATTTAATTTTATTTGGCAATTAGAATAACCTAGAAATCGATAAAATGTAAGTTTTTCCTTACCCTTTCCTAAGCTGAGAAAGCTAGAATTACGCAAAATGCCTGATTGTTAAGAGCAACTTCCTTGTCTAAAGATTGGAGAAATTAGTTAATTAGTATAATGAACCTTTTCAAATATTTAAAAGATGAAACTCCCGAATACCTGGAGCGGAAGGCTTTGACTCGGCTTGGAGGCACGGAGTCACATTTTAGATAGATTTTCGATAGATCAGTGTTGGTCATAGATCGTAGATCTCTGTTCGCAGCGATTTGCAACACCTCAAAAAGTTTTAAGTTGTGACGATCGTTTGTATTATTATTATTAACTACCAGTGTCAGCTGTTTATAATGTACATAGGTAAGTTGCCTGTAATTAGTGATTGGCTTAGGAGTGATCAGAGGCGAGTTTTGTGTAATTAGCTGCGACCATGTTGCCGAAATACACGAACGCAGGACGCATCTATTTGAAACGCACGTGCACGGGCTAATTGTTTTTACCGAGAAAGAAGCGTCGACATCAAAGCCGAACTGGGAAGGTCCCAAGGACATCAGACCTTGCGTGGATCAGTCGGCATATTTGGCATAATCCGGAAACATTCAGATGAAGTCAAGGAAATTGATTTATGTATGCTTTTTATCGGTATCGTGCGACAAAACCACAGACACCTTGCAAGTGGCTCAGACATGGACGTTCTATCTTCCATTAACGCCTTTAAATCCGAGGAACAACTAAGGTACTACTGAAAATTTAATGTACTATAAATGGGACCCAAGAACCTTAAAGCACTGGGACATATCAATGTTCCAATGCCATGCATTTCCAGTGATCGGCTGTTTCAGGTCTCTGGATTCTTTCTTGATTCGTAATTCTAAAAGGGAGCTCCAAACAGTCCTTATAATGTATAACCGCATAATTTATAGATACGATTTATAGAAAACAAACACGGCTTGACCCCCTTAATTCGTTCCTGTTGGTAGTTGCTGTTGGTGGAAGCAACAACAAAACAATCCACAAGCGGAAGAGCGAGAGGGGACTGTTGCATACTTGTGAGCGGCGAGGATGCGGCAGGATGGAGAGAATGGGCCATTCCGCTGGCAGAGTTCAATGGTCTTTCGCTCTCAGAGTCTCCATCGCTCTCTCCGCTCAACGTTTCCACGGAGCTCCAGTCAGCTGAATGGCACTCTTGGCCCCCTGATTGTTGTTGTTTAACTGTTTGTTTGGGTGCCTTTTTCGGCTCTCTTTGCGGCCGGCTTGCGATGCTCGGGGCTCTCGCTCCCACACGCTGCCACCTCAATGGAGAAAGGAGAACCTACCGCAATTCGTTTTGTGTTCACGGCTGCATTTCCTTGTTTATGTTTTGCGAGCGAATGTAGGGTACTCCTGGCTGAGAGAGCCGCGAAGAGTGTTATGTGGCCGAAGCTGTTGCAGCCTGCGCAACTTTCGAATGCAGCTTTTTGTGAATTGTTGGAGATTGTCGTTGTTTGCAGTCCCTTTGACATCTTCTTTTTCCTTTCCTCCTGGGTTTTCTCATCGTCTTCCATTCAGTTGTGTGGAATACAATGTCACAATTCGAACTTATTAATAATTATTCAAATAATATAGTTTAAAAGGTTTCGTTGAATGTAATTTTAATTGATTTTATTTTTGTAAGTTTTTTGTATTGCTTAGGATTAAAGTCAAATACCAACCAATTATGTATCTAAGCTCGTTGACAGATACAATTTCAAATTTTTAGATACTCTTAGGGGTCATTGAAATTAAGATACATATTCGCGTGGATCCAAAAGCTTGAATTAAGCCCACTGTGCCTGCCAGTGCAAAACTACGCAGTTATGCTATGCATTCGTCTTCCGTCCGTCCACCCAGTGCTCTCCCCTGCCACCTCCTCCGACCCACTCCCACTCTCACGGAGCGTGCTCAACTGTACATCGAGGGGGGGAGGAGCGGGAGCCGCTGCCGCCGCTGACTGCGACGCTGCAGAGCTGGCGCGGGTCCTGGCTGCAGTTGTCCTGGCGGCAATCGAACACTTTAATCATTTAGTTCTTGCACTCTCCGGCAGCAAGTTGTGTTTTTTGATTCTCGTCGTATTGTCGTCGTTCCTGAATTGTTGTATATCGGTATCAAAGTACACACATCTTGCATACTCTCACCACAGCGCCCACACATGTACGTCCGTGTGCCCATTTGCACACAGTGCTAAGTTAAACATCTAAGAATCAGTTCGAAAACCCCAAGTGTGTGCGTGTGCGTGCTCAACTCAGTTCTAAAACTAATTTGCATCTAACGAATTTCTCGCGTTTTCAAAGTAGTGCCAGTGAAACGAAGGAAACGAAAGCTGTGCAAATTGGCGTAGGATATTTTGCGGCGCTGGCGAAAAAAGTAAGCTTACAGAAATAGTTACGGCATTTTATTTTGCATGCACAGTGAAAGGTGCCCACACCCAAAGTCGATTTTTCGCTTTGCATACATACATACATGCACCCGATCCAGGGCTTGTGTGTGCGGTGGAGAAGCGAATAGTAAAACGGGGCTCAATGGGGCGGCCCGCTGTCGGCAGAATCGCAATTTCTCTACACTCTGGTATATATTTGCCGCCTACACTCACACTGATGCTTACACTCTCCCTCACACTACCAAACTCATGCAGCTGCGTTTCGTGCAGCGTCGGCATCGCAGTTTTCAATTCGCTGCCTGCAGCCGCAGTTTAACCTAAAAAACGACGCGACCCAGGAGCGCGCCACCCAAGGGGGTCATCTGTCCACCATTTCTGATACTGAAGAATATCTCATCCGGTTCATATTTCCGGCCGGAACTATTATTTAATCAAATAAAATATATATTTTAATATATATTTAATCTAGAATTAAGTTATAGTATTTTTTATTGCCTAAGCCATTGATCTAGGCTTCCCCTTTTCTCCGCCCTTGCGTTGGCGGCGCAACCAACTGCAGCTTTCGGCTAAGCTCGCTCTCCGTCCTCGGCTAGCTCTCACACTCTCGCGCTCTGGCCATTGCATATCTTGTGGCGCGCTTCCGCTGCAGGTTGAGCTCTCCTGAGCTTGGGCCTCTCTCGTTCTCTCTGCTGTTTATTGTTGCCGCACCCAAATGCAAGCGGCCTCCATCCGTTAGCCTTAGATGCGGCTCTATTTTCTTGTCCGTTCCTTTTCAGGGCACTTTCTCGTGCTCTTTCTCCTCTTACCCTTTTCCAAGGTGTGTCACTTTTTTGTTTTGTTCCTGCTCTTTGAGTACGTCTTCTGCATGCAAACACACAGAGATACTCCCCCTATGTGCCAGTGTGTGGGTGAGTCTGCAAAGGTATTGTGTCGGTGCAATCGGTGCATCCATCAATTAGCAGGAGGCGATTTTAAACAATTTATGAATGAAAATTAATGGTTTGCACCCCACTATTTGCGGGCGTTCATTGGGGGAGTTTAGAAAGGGCCAATTCCCGAAGGTGTGCTAACTATCGGACTATCCCACTAAAGTTTTTAATTGGCTAAGTGAATTCTAGGGCTCGACTTCAAATCAAAATTAGTAGGAACTGCAGGAAAGGCTTAGTTCAGCAGTAACTTGAATGAATAGAATGTTTTATAATTTGAAATACCAGAATAACTCCCATGAGGTTTGTGGGTGGTAGTCTCTAACTAGATCTAGAGGCTAATATCCTTATTATGTATATGGCCAGCGCTAAACCTTTTTGATAATGATTATTCCTAACTATAGGTTGTACTTATTGTACTTATTTTTATTATTGTATCATCTGTATCATTGTCTAATTAATTTTCTACTTAAACAGTACTTTTTTAACACCAATAGCTTACATTTGTTTCTTGAATACGTTTTCATTGCATATTTTGTATTTTATGAAAATAATCTAAAACCAAGGAAGTGTGGTGTTGAACGTATTTATTTAAGTCTTCCTTAGAGCATTATTTATCTGACCACTCAAGGAATTTAATAGTCCTTCCACTATTACCTTTGCCACAATTTTAAAAAGTTTTGCATTTGTGAAATTCGTACTAATATGAGAACTAAAAGATCAGTAATACCCTTTTTGGTAAACAGTACTAATTAATAAACGCTTCTGAACGTGTTTTTTTTAATTTCGTTATCAATAAAACAAAAATAATTTAAAATGTTTAATACATTTATTTATTATTATTACAATATCATGATTTGTTTTAACTGCGCCCTGTTTATATATTTCGTGTTGCTCGCTCTTCCATTAAATATATTTCTAAAAAGACGGGTAACGTTTCAAAGTGTCTCAATCGAAAAAAATGTATTTAAAACATAAATATTAATATAAAGCAAAACAAGAAGAAGAAATATCAGCTTATTTCTTTACCTTTGTTGCTTTCAGATGCGCATAAAATCTGAAATAATATAATTTAATGGACTTTAAATCTATATTTAACCATATTTTTAAAATGGTATCACAATAAAGTATTAAAAATCCATCAACTATAATAAAAGCATTAACTTACCTTTCTTATGTCAGTTGCTATTAGACTAATAATCCGATATATTGGAGTAATCATTTATCATAAAATAAATAAAAATGTTGTGAATCCTTGAATTGTTGGCCTTAAAATACCCTGGCATTTAAATTCACCAAAATTTTCCCAAAAAATATAACTAAGCCAAAGACGCATCAATATCAATTCAGAATAGGTTTCTGTGACAGTTTTAACTAAAGCAATTGAGGTGAATATAGATCTGAAGAATGTAAAATTAATGATTATTTTTTAAATTTGTTACAATCTCAGTGATCTAAACCCCTGATGCTGATCATTGATATATATTTTGTATAGGGTATTTCTGATTCAGAGACTAAACGGATAGAAGATCTGGAGTGGTTTGAAGAACTTTAAGATGTAATACCCTAGTGTCGTATGAGTTCAGCTTATAAACATTTACTCCTAAGTTACATTTTTGTAAATCGAAGCGAGTGACTAGACCTCATTGCCAGTAGCATTTATGATTTTACGCAGCTGAAAAGAATATATAACAGCTAACAATACTTGATTATTGCATTTCACTGCGGATACCAGGTTCTGTCTCAGCTGTTTCTGTCGGCCAGCAAGTCCAGCCTTTCGGAGTTACCAAGAAACACTTGCATTTTTACATCTGACTCCTGGATTTGATGATATGTGTCCGTAATACACCCAGTGTACGAAATGCTGTACGCTTGTGCAAAATCCAATTATAAAATATGTACATACCTCCGCCAGCGTCCATCTCGTGCCTCCATCTAGCGAATATATAATACCAGGCAGGCACAAGCACTGGTATAGTTGGAGACCGTATAGTAGTTGGATCCACCACTCTCTCGTGCCTCGGGCGGGCGATATGAGCAAGAGCAAGGGCCCCGTTCTGGCCAAGAAGCCGCCACTCTCTCGATGCTCCGCTCGGCACTCTCCGCGTCTTGGACACATTAGTAGTCGCCTTCGCCGAGGGGCATAAAAATAATTTCCACGCCGCTCGCCAATTCAGTTTATTTCTGTTCTGTTGAGTTGCAGGAACACGTTCTTTTCTACTTTCCGTTCGGTTTTATTTCCTTATTATTATTATTACGAATTAGTTTCACACTCTTCGGTTTGGCTTGGTTTATTATTGTTATCATTACCATTCGATAAATAATATTCCAAAAATAATTTGTTCGGTTCGGTTATATTTGTATGAGTACGATTTTCCGTTTGTCGTTTTGTTTTTCGGGAGCGCTTTCCTTCCGTTTGGTTTCGGTTCGTTCGGTTATTATTAAAAATAAATAAAGCAAACACATCCCCTGAAAATTGTTTCGTAATCGCGTTGAAATCACAAAACAACAAGGTATATTCGATGTACTCATGACTTAGGAACAAAATCTAACCAGAGCTCGCCATTACGGCTATTGGGGGCTTACGTAATTTTGAGAAAAGTTGAATATTTGGAGATTCCACCTCCCCCTGAAATCATCATCCCAAAAAGCTACTTAACCTCAAACACGCGCTAATAAGCGGCAGCATCCACATACGTCAGCATCCCATCGCCCCGTCAGCTGCGATGTGTTTTTTGTTTTAAAAATATTTTCGAAAATATAATCTTGCCGGCTCCACAGCGGCGCGATTCTGCTCGCACTCATCACGCCCATTTGTTTGTTTATTTTTAAAATATTAGTTTTTCGCACGATTTGCGGCGATTTGAATGCAACCAACTGCCCTCGGAACAGCAACGCGAATTCAACGCACATTTTTGGCCATAAGGTGCAAAATTCTGGTCTTGATCTCTCTTTAACGAGTCTTTGACATTCAGATATTCAGAAATATATACAGACAAGAGGTAAAACAGAAAAGTTTTCGGTTAAATATGCAATGTAAAATTTCCCTTTTTGTAAATATATGTGAATTTTTTAAATGAAAACTTAAAGAATTGAGAACATGCCTATTTAAGCTACTTTCATTGCGTCTTCAAATGTATTTACAAACAATATTTAAGGGCTTCGAATTAGTCTAAACACTTTAAGTGCCAATATTTACATTGGAGTCCGTTTTCTATGACACCCAGAAGTGAGGGATGGATATATACATAAATAAATGTACATACATAGTACTTACTTAATGCCTTTCGCAATCAAAAGTTCAATTTGAGTGTTGGCTAAAAATACATTTCTGTTTTTGGACATATTTCTGTTTCCATAACAAGCAGCCGAAATAACTGCGGCGCAAACAGAAATAAATTTGGGATATAATCCATACATACAAACCTCACAAGGTAATTTGCAGATACGTCAGAGAAACAGAATATATACATATCTCTCTGTAAACAATGTTTTGCATTTCAAAACCCTAAGATTCCCGAAAGATTAAAAACTTTAATTGAAAGAGCAAAGTGAGCTCTGCTCTTTGTTAAAACACGAGATCTATTAGGAGTTTGCTCTTTAAATAATGGTAATAATGTTATACCTTCTAAAAAATATAATTGAACAAAAACCAGCCCAAGAAAAAATATGAAGCTCGTAGTATATAATTTGATAATCGATGTGTCTTGAAATATTCTCTATTTTGTCAATTTTCTTGTCTTTAGACTTATCCATTTTGCATTTATTGCGATCCTTATTTCAATTTTATTGATTTTCAGTCACTTTTTGCCCTATTTTTTCTTATGTACCATCCATCCACTTCCATTCAGTATTTCAGTTTGGCAGCCAACCAGCAAATTTGCAGAAACCGCAGAACCAAAGAGCCTCGGATATTTGTGTGGCTTCATTAAAAAGTTTACTTTTGTTATTTCCGCCGTTTCCACAGAAAACGACGCTGGGGCAGACATTGGACAGGCGGAAGATAGCCCGTATTTCATTTAAATTTAATTAAAATAATTGATTTTTATACCAATTTCCCTGTTTGCTCTTTCTCCATTTGCTTTCCAGCCACAACTTTTGGACCCACACATATAACGTACACAAACGTGGCGAGGCGAGGCGCTTTTAACTAGGCTATAGTAAGAGCTATATTCATCCACTGCGGTTTCTCGGCGTGTGCATCTCTGAATAGGGTAAGCTAAGCCGAAAGTCAGTTGGAACTGGAAATGCTAATCGAATTTCTTTGCTTGCAGACTTCACAGCAGCAGTATTATATTTACAACTATCTATCTTCCCCCATCTATATCTGTTACTCGCTCGATCAAGTTTCCGGAGAAGAAAGCCGTAAATATTACCACATAGCTGTATGTATTTGCGGTCATAGTTAACTCAAATTTAGATAAAGTAAAGAAAAACTATACTAGTTCAAAAGGACTGTCCAATATTTGATATTTTGCTGATCGCATCTACATATATAAAATGCAAACCCTTAGGCTTATGTTCTGTATTATCCTGCAGCAGCAACCTCCTTACAATGGTCGAGGGTCAAACAGCCGTGCAGCAGCAACAGCAGCCAAGCGGAGCTGGCAGCAGCACCACTGGATCTGGCGGCGGATCGACGGCTGTGACCGCTAATGTGACCAACAGCCAGGCTCAGACGAATGGAGGCACCACCACTTCAGCTCCATCTGCGTCGGCGGGAGCGGGAGCGGGAGCCGGGGCCACAACAAACTCCGCAGCTAGTGCTGGCCAGGCTTCCGCAAACAATGCAACCGCTAGCAATAATAACAACAACAATAATAATAACAACAACTCAACAGCGAATAATAATAACAACAACAACAATAATAACAATGAACCAGATCCCAAAACCAATTTGATTGTAAACTATTTGCCGCAAACAATGTCACAGGACGAGATTCGATCGCTATTCGTCAGTTTCGGTGAGGTGGAGAGCTGCAAGTTGATCCGTGACAAGGTGACAGGTGAGCGCATAGACAAAGGAACCTGGAAAATACAGGCAGAAATTAGAAATATAGAATTAAATCTGAAATATGTGCATAAGTATACATTTACGAATATACGAGTATATATATTTCTAATTGATTTTTCCTATAAATTTCTTAACTACGAAAAATTGTATACTCGAGTAATTAAATCCCTTTCTATTTTTTCCAGGCCAGAGTCTGGGCTATGGGTTCGTAAACTATGTCAAACAGGAGGATGCGGAAAAGGCCATCAATGCGTTGAACGGCCTACGGCTGCAGAACAAGACCATTAAGGTCTCCATTGCCCGACCCAGTTCCGAGAGCATTAAAGGTGCCAATCTTTATGTATCTGGTCTTCCAAAGAATATGACACAATCCGATCTGGAATCATTGTTCAGTCCATACGGCAAGATAATAACTTCGCGCATTCTATGTGATAATATCACTGGTGAGTGATTTATGGAGTGGTCCAAGAGGGGAGAATATATTATATAAATGGTAGTTAAAACACCTTTTTAGGGCAGTCGAAAATAAATCAGATATATCTTTGACTCTGCTCCAGTTTTATATAATGTATTTGTATTTTTAAGCATGTCGCAAAAGGAAATTTTTTTTCGAGTAGCCTGCATAATTTTATTTCGAAGTTTGCTGGCGCTCCACAATATATTCTTCTCCGTTTTCAATTAGTGCATTTATAATTAATCCAACATTTTATTTTCAATTTTATTTATTACATGTAATACCAAAAATAAGATGAACATGCGCCGGGTATGTTTTGTATTTTAATTTTTTTATGTTTAACTCTTTGCTTGTGCTGTTCATCGATCACATTTAGTTGTAATTGCTTAAAACAAATGCAGTTTTCGATTGTAAAATTGCTTCAATAAATAAAAATCCCATGCATCTAATCACAAAACACAATCATCCGCAATGCATGGCAGCAGCTAGCTAACTTTTTGCTACTCTTGATATAAAATTAAAGCCCATTTAATGACCGATTCCCGACGGTCTTTCAGGTCTCTCCAAGGGCGTTGGCTTTATACGCTTCGATCAGCGATTTGAGGCCGATCGGGCCATCAAGGAACTGAACGGCACCACACCGAAGAATTCCACCGAACCGATAACCGTCAAATTCGCCAATAATCCCAGTAGCAACAAGAACAGCATGCAGCCTTTGGCAGCCTATATTGCGCCCCAAAATACGCGAGGCGGCAGAGCGTTTCCCACAAATGCTGCAGCCGGAGCAGCAGCCGCTGCCGCGGCAGCAGCCATTCATCCAAATGCAGGGCGTTATAGGTGAGAAAGATCTATGGCTATATACCTTATGATGTAACTTTTGGGTAGATTTATAAATAAATGACGGATTTTCTAAATATCATTTTAACTTTTTATGTCGTCGTACAGCTCTGTGATCTCCCGCTACTCTCCTTTGACCAGCGACCTAATAACAAATGGCATGATCCAAGGAAACACAATTGCCAGCTCTGGTTGGTGCATTTTTGTCTATAATCTAGCGCCCGAGACCGAGGAAAATGTGCTGTGGCAGTTATTTGGACCATTTGGTGCCGTGCAATCAGTAAAGGTGAATACAGAGGAAAAGTGTTTAAATAGTTATATATCATATCGGATATTTCCTTTCAGTTTCTTAAAAATTTAAAGAATTTATTTATAAATATTTTCGTATTTATGTAATCCCATCTCAGGTGATTCGGGACCTGCAAAGCAATAAATGCAAGGGCTTCGGCTTTGTTACCATGACAAACTACGAGGAGGCTGTGCTGGCCATCCAATCGCTGAATGGCTACACTCTGGGCAACCGTGTGCTTCAGGTCAGCTTTAAGACCAACAAGAACAAGCAAACGTAATTATTAACCAAGTTGGCTGCTGTTGTCAATGCCAATGCGGCGGCGGCGGCGTTGGCGGCCAATGGTTTGGTCCTACACAATCATCCTCACCACCACAACCAAGGCAGCATCGCTAGCAACATAAACATCAATACCAACAATAGCTATCAATTTGGCAAATTCCACAACAGACAGCCCAACATCAGCACCAACAGCAACAATAGCAATTTGAGCAAGCAGCTAAGTAAGCAAGCGACCTCGACCAGCAACAAGCAACAATCAATAATGCCGCCACCTAAGAAATTAGCCAGCAATACTGGAACAACGGCCCCAGCAGGAGCAGGAGACATGGCCATTGCAACACCTCCCAACCTCCCGCTGTCCAACGGAGATGCCGCTTCCTCCTCGTCGTCGAGCAACATCTTAAAGACATCCACGAAGTTCATTTACAACAAGCCACAGAATCACTTCGAGCTGCTGCAGCAGCAACTTCAGTTGCAGCAGGAGTTTGCGCAATTCCTGACCAACGTGGCCAACAGCGCTGCCACAGGCACAGGTACGCCCAACAACAGCAACTCCGCCAACAGCTCGGTGAACCAGCGCAACGGAGGACTCGGAATTAACGCCAATACCCCTGCTGGTGGTGTTTCTGGCAATAAAAACAACAGCAACAGCAATGGTTATATGCCCTCTTGGTCCAATTATTTCTTTTAAAGGCTTAATTTTGATTTTTCATCAGCCCATGCCCATGAGTCATTAATCCGTTGTAAATTTAGGTCCAGTTTGTTAAAAAATCATGCGAACCCTTTGAGTTCATTTCAATTTTGTAGTTTTTAGTTTTGTTTGATTTGTGAGTTATTTACAAACTACAGAAGAAGCGCCTTCACTTTTGTTAATTCATCATCGAAATCTTAAATTTTTTCCAATGTTAAATCTTAAGTTATACGACCATGTTTAAATATGTAGATTATGATTCATTATCATTTATATATGACTTTTAGAAACCGTCTAGTCGCCTCTCGGAAAGAGAATAGCTTCCAGAAAGAAATATAATAGGAAACAGAAATGGTAAACAGCTGTAGTTAAGTTTTTGTTTGATGTAGAAAAAAGAACGTACACACTCTACGGATATTTTTAAACAGAGAATAAAATACAACAATTTGAAGGCATTTGAATAGCCAAGAATCCACCAAAGAAAGAAAACAAACATGACAAATATTTAAGCTATAAATAAAGATGTATAAAAATGAGAAACGAAACAGAACTGAATGATGCGTAAATTTTGCAAGTAGACATTGCAGAATAGAAAAGGAAATCATACACAAAGCAAAAAACAAACAAGACATGCATAATATATATGTTTATGTTTTCTATATATTTAATGTAAAACTTTTGCTAAAAATAAATGATGTATGCATATAAAATATTATAATCAAACCTTTTTATTCGTATCTAGACATTTGTTACTCATTGTTCCCAGTAAACCTTAAACCCTAGTCTTCAGAATATATGTTACACATTCAGGAGTGTCACAGAACTCGCTGTGGATTTACAATTTCAACTCCCACGATGTCCATAAGTGCTTCAAAAAGATACAATTAGGACACCTCTTCGATAGATTTAAAAAGTCCAGCGATTTCTGTGACCCCTGTCCATTACTTGTCCCTTAGTAAAAAAAATATTCTCTAAATATTGGTCAAGTGCCAGAGAAGCGCGAAATTGAGTGAGCAAAATATGAAGGGCAACAAGCAGAGCTGAGAGATGATGGCAATAGCATCCATGAGAATTTTTCAAATACAACGAATAAATGTTTAAGAAAAATTGAATGAAAACCAATAAGAAATTGACAAAATAAAAAGAGAAGATATGTATCAACGATTGTGTAAGGCTTAAGCAAAATCCAGCTAAAATATCATAGCACGCCGCCACTTAAATCGAAGTTAATGAAGAACTGAAGACAAAAGATCAGAACAAGTCCCTCCCTTAGAAAAAATTATGAAATCAAAGCGAGATGTACGTAACACAGATCAAAAAACGCGCGTTTCAGCCTAACGAATTTGTTTAAGCCCAAACTCACAGCAATAACTTAAACTAATGAAAAAGCGAACAAGTTAAACAAATTGCCAAACTAAATATAATGCAAATTTTAACATAAATAAAATTGACAGTTATGAATTTCAAATATTCAAAATATTTCAAATGAAAGAATTGAGTTGATGGAATGCGGCGAAAAGGGAGACAGTAAGGGATAAGATACGATTGGTGCTTCACAGATTTCCTTCTAAACAAAAAGGAAATTGAATCCTTAAAGAATATAAAAATCCTATTTAAGTATAAACTTTCTGGACACACAATCTTAACTTTAATTAATATTTTAGTCCTTTTAAAGCAGATTATTAATTTCAGTTCTATTTCAACGGTCCCGTAATTGAGATTAGAAAATATCGCAGTGTTACACACGACATGAACTATGCTATATCTTTCTATATATAAAAACTATAACTATTTATATTAAAACAAAAAAACTATTACATATGATTAACAATATATTGATGTTGTGTATTGCAAATTTTAAATGTTTATACATACATACCAAGAAAATTATGATGGAAACTTAACTTATTCACGGCAAGCATTAACATAAAAGGAGAATCCATTTTCATGTATACGTCAAGTAAATTTATTGCATATACTATTTAAAGCTAATTACCAAGAACAAATTATAAACAAGCATAAAGCGTTACGATTATTAGGTATGTATGTGTGTAGTGCATAAAGCTCCAGTGGCGGCTTAATCCTCCCAACCCCAAACTTTAAGGTAATCTCTCTCCTTACCAACTGCGAGCGAGCCAAGGACTCCGAGGCAGATCCTTGCTCCCAACTCCCCTACTCACACTAGTGTGCGCAAAAGCTTGACTGAACAATTACATAGAAATTCTGGCTTTTAAGCGGTAAATTAGGAATAATAATACCTTCCAGTAAATCTCAACAAAGCAAGTTCAACAGAATGGAAAGAAAATAATATTCTATAAAGAGAACAAACACCAAGATGAAACGTTTTTTATACAACAATGTAGGAGGAGGAGTTGAGGCACAGTTTTTTGTGCATATTTGTGTGGCACAGAGGAATATGTTTAGCTAAAATAATGATTCCAGGCAAACAAAAAAAATAAAAATAAAAAACACAGTCACAATGGCAATTGCAATTTGCAATTTGCAATTGAGAGGCAACAGTGAATGATAAGCATGAACAACAACCAAAAAGCAATCGATTATATACATTTTTTAAGAGGGAAATGTTTTATAAATTATAAATATAAAGAAAAACAAGAAACAAATGCAAGAAAACCAAGAAAGTATTTTAAAAATTTAAATATATACATGAACACTATATATACAATATATTATATATACATATTATAAAAAACATAATGGGTATGGTAACGAACAAAAACACCGCACAATAATATACAAAACGAAAACCGAAACCGAAACTGAGAAATGAAGAGACGGGACATACGTAAGAATTCAAATTTCCAAAGGGGATCGATCACCGGTCGCCAGAAAGTAAAACTAAACGTGCAGAAAAGACTAAAGAATCGAGGAAACTAAAGAAACAAACGAAATGACGAGGCAAATTTATAATTTTTACATGGTAAACGCAATAATGTTAACATTTAACGAGAATGACGACAACAGTATATAGAAAACAAAGCGCATATCTTGAAAACAAAGGATGATACCAGTGCATTGAGACGACAGGATCTCAAAGAAGCAAGTGGAAAACAAAAACTAACCAAATAATAAAATAAAAAACAAAACAAGAACGAGAAGTTACCACAAATTTTAAACTAAACAAGTGAAAGGCCTAATTAACGCTACACTTTTATACTTTTACACCAAAACAAACGAACGAAGCAAAGGTGGCAATGTTCGTCGTTTTTCTGGAGGCACCTTCGCGTTTAGAAGCCAATAAGGTTGTGCAAATGCCTGCAGATCTACCCGGATCCGGGACAGGAACCGGAAGTCTGCAGAGCGCCCTCTTTAAATGTCTGTTTCTCTCACACACAGATTACACCCCCACACAGCAACATTCTCTCTCTACCCATGCAGTCTTACATAGTAAATGAATGTTGAATAGCAAAGAGAAGTCGTTGTGGGATCGAGATTATTAGCTAACAATGGCTTTTAGGTGTAGCTTTATACAACAACTGGTGTTGCTCCTGGCAGGATGCACTTTTGAAATAAGAAAGAGCAAAAGCAATACAGATCTTGTAGCGGAAATCGCATCCCTAACCCCTAATTTACACCCGACAGACTTGTAGTAGGATGCTTACGTGTGTCGACTCCTTTCCTTGTTTCAGTTATAGTAACATCCTCCTCCACAAGATCCAGATATCGAGCACACAAAGCAAGGAATGAATAGGAATACCATTTTGTAATGCGAGTCATCATCCAGTAAGTTGCGGACGGAAAGACGCTCTCTCTATATGTTTAAAGATGTTCACGTAAGAAAAGAGGAAACACTCAAGAAATATATTATAAATTAATTAAAACCAAATCTTAGTCGAAAAGAACTTAGTCAAAGGTACTAATTTTAAGCACTATTGTTAAACGCAACTCAACGGCATTAAAAAATTGAAATGGAATCACTCTTTAGCCAAAAACTGAAAAGATATATGGAATCTTAACTCAACTCAGAACTCTAGTGGCATTCGCTCTTTCAAGCTCAAAAACATAAGTTAACGAACATGTATTTAATTCCACATAACAGATTATAATTAACAAATTCAAACTCATTTATATTTGTCTATTGGGTTAGCCTTGCATTAGGCATTAAGCCACATATTAAGTATATATGGAAACTATATGCATATGGAACGTTTTTTTCTCGTCGTTATATATACATAGTCAAAAAATATTGGTGGACAGTATCGCGTATTGTAGTAGCAAAATATGTATTTATCTTTAATCATCACAGAACAAGGTGGATAACAAATTATTCCAATTTAAATTAAAGTGCATAAATTATATATTTAATTACCTAATGTCGAGTTATCTCTCTCACTCATATGGACACAGAACCTTAACGATTTCCTTCGAATTTTCATTCAATTAACTTAAAAACAAACAAACACAACAAGAAACCGAAACGAACTCACAATATTAAGTGCGGAAAATGTCAAGCAAATTTATATAGCATATTTACGGTATTTACTCTGTGCAAGATTTATTAAGAATCAATTATACTTCATTATGAATTAATCTGAGAATTTACAAACAACAAACACACACTACACACGACGAACGATGAATGAAAGCAACAATTTATTCAAAATAAAGCTATGAAATGATGTGTTTAAATAACGTTTTATGTCTTCAAGCGATCGAGTTATTATTTTTGGGTAGAGTTTGAAGGAATTTCATTTATGGCTTTTTGTTTTCACATAAATTTAATCACTCCATTATTCAAATATATATTTCTAATTTTTTAGTTTTAATATTTATTAAAAATGACTGGGAAAATCTTAATTCTATGTTTATCAAAATAATACATCGGGAAAATATTCGGATTTTTTTCATAAATTTGAACCGAGATTCAATGGTTAAATGGTTAAGATAGCCAAATTAAAATTGGGAATAGAAACATAGTAATAGAAATGTTAACATTTAAAATGGAATCACTTCCTCCTTGATACTGAAGGAGAAGGGTGCATAATTTGGTTTTAAGTTATCGACGCTAATGTCCTAAACGGCCATTTCCATCTGGATTTTTGGGTAGGGATTGTAATTGACTATCTCAAAGTCCTCAAAGCGAAAGTCCTCAATGTCCTCCACCTTGCGTTTAATCACCAGTTTGGGAAATGGGCGAGGAGTACGCTGCAGCTGCTCCTTTAGCGGATCCACATGGTTTAGGTAGACATGCGTGTCGCCCATGGTATGAACGAAGTCGCCGGGTCTGAGACCTGTCACGTGAGCTATCATGTAGGTGAGCAGAGCGTAGGAGGCGATGTTGAAGGGCACTCCCAGACCCATGTCAGCGCTCCTCTGGTACAGCTGGCAGGAGAGCTCACCACGATCTTGGGAGACAAAGAACTGTGCCAGACAGTGGCATGGTGGTAGCGCCATCTTTGGTATGTCCAGCGGATTCCATGCCGACATGATGATGCGCCTGTCTGACGGATTTTTCTTAATAGTCTCGATCACCTGACGCAGCTGGTCGATGCCCTGGCCGCTGTAGTCGTCGTCGCAGGTACGATATTCTGCCCCAAAGTGCCGCCACTGGAAGCCGTATACCGGACCCAAATCACCGACTGCTCGCTCCGTGTGACCCAGCTTGTCCAAGAACTCTCTGGTGCTATTTCCGTCCCAAATGTGAACATTTTTTGCCTGCAGGAGCTTGGCGTCCGTCTTGCCAGCGACGAACCACAGTAGCTCCTCGGCCACAGCGCGGAAGAAAACTCGCTTCGTAGTCAGCAGGGGAAAGGAGTCGCCACGCATATTGAATCTCATTTGGGCGCCAAACACAGACAATGTTCCGACTTGTGTTCGGTCCACCCTGCGTTCTCCGGTCGCGATGATGTGGGCTAGCAGATCCAAGTACTGCTGCTCATCCTTATTGATCACCGGCGGCTCCTCTACCGACTGCACCGAAGATTCACTCTGCTTCTCCAGCTCGAGAGGCGGCTTCGTGGGCAAAAGGTTGGCCTTCTCCGGGGATGCCAAATGTTTCTTTTCGAGAACTAAATCCATTTCGCAAAACAAACAAACTGCAAATTGGAGGGAAATATTGATACCGGCGGGAAAAGTGTGCCCGGGAATTGTTTGCATGAATAAAAGCTGGCCACACTGACTGCCGACTGATATAAACATTCATATGAAATGCTAACGGTCGAAGTTGAATTCAAATTTTAAAGTGAAATCTGGCATGGTCGTTTTAAATACGGTTTTTGAACGTTTTTTTGTGTTTATGAAAGCTATTTAATATAGTTTTTCATTATATAAATTACAAGTAAACGCTGACACAAAATGTTAAATATTCTTTGTAAATAACCTAATAATTTGGACATTTTAAGTACAATTTAACATTTAAAGAACAATAAATAATAATATAATATATATAATATAATAAAATAGTATTTTTATCTTATCGCAGAAATTTCATCTGCACTGTTAAAACTTTGAATGTGACTTTTATTTAATTCGTTGAAATCAATAATTAAAAATCGAAACTAAGAAAATGTTGAGGGGTTTACTTTATTAAAAAATACAAATTTGGATGATCGATCTACAACAAAGTTATGTATTGTGGTACATGTTACGCTTGAATTTTATAAATATGCAAAAAGTACAAACCAAAACGAAAACGGTTCGCACGGAGTAGTGCTTACGAATGAAGTGCAATACGAAACACACAAAAAAACACAAAGATTATACATATGTACATCCTAAATATTGAAGAATATGGTGATTGGGCAATGGTCGCTTCCCAGCATTTGTTTGCGAATCGTGTGGTCCACAAGTTTGGGAAGGAATCGCTCGGAGACAATGCAATAGTCGAGACGCCAGCCCACATTGCGGGCCCGCGCATTAGACATGTAGGTCCAAAATGTGTAGGCTCCTTTTTGGTCGGGATAGAGATGCCTGAAGGTATCGACAAAGCCCAATTCTAACAGCTCCGTCATCTTGTCGCGCTCCTCCTTTGTGAAGCCCGCGTTCCTGGTATTCGTCTTCGGGTTCTCCAGATCGATGGGCATATGAGAAACATTCATGTCACCGCAGATAACCACCGGCTTGAGGGTGTCCAGCTTTTGCACATGCGCCTGGAAGAGCTTTTCCCAGCGCATACGCGGCTCCAAGTTGACCAGCTTTCGACCTGAATTCGGCACATATACATTGATCAAGTAGAACTTTTCGTACTCTGCTGTAATCATGCGTCCCACGTCGTCGAACTCCCCGTTTCCAATGCCGTACTCTACATTTATGGGCATGATCTTGCTGTAAATAGCAACGCCTGCGTAGCCACCAGGCATGCACAACCAATAAGGATGGTAACCCGGCAGCCGGGTTACCTCCTCCGGCAGCTGATCGTTGGCGCACTTGGTTTCCTGGTATCAATGGGATCTCAGATTAGTCATAACTCGTCAAATTGCTCAATGGTTACCCTTACCTGTAGACAAAAGATGTCCGGCTCCTCAAGATCCACCAACTGTAGGCCTTCCTTCTTCAGCCAGGCCCTTAAGCCGGCCACATTCCAGCTGGAAATCTTCAAATTGAACTCCTTGTCATCGGCCAGGGCGAAGGAGTTTTTATCCAATGGCTCTTTAACACCCTCCACGACTTTCTTTGCTTTCTTGGCTGCTGGAAAACATAAATTGAGCACGTTTTGCAAGCTTTTTAATACGGCAGCACCACCGCAGCCGGCCTGCTCCGCCATACTCATACTTTTCGAGCCTTCCCCTTCATCCTCATCCTCCTCGACAACCTTCGTCTTGGCGGCATTCCTTTTTCGGCTGGGAGCTGTGGGAGTTAATCAATTTGAAATGTTGTGGATTTATACTTATTATTAATTATTTCCCACCTGGTTTGCTTTCAGCAATTTGCTCTGCCGCCTCCCCGCTGTTCTCTTTTTCAACCAACTTCTGTCCGCGTTTTTTAGTAGCGACAGGCAGCTCATCCTCCTCATTATTCTTCTTTGCCCGCTGCTTAGTGGGTTTCTTGGCTTCCGGGCTATCGCCGTTTTCTAGAGCGGATTCAGCGGGTTTCGATTTCTTGCCCCTTTTGGTGACGGCGGGTTTAGGGGCGACCAGATCAGAGTCACCAGCAGCATCGGTTTCGGGGACCGCCTTTGTCTTTTTGGTTCGCTTATTAACCGCTTTCTGAGGCTCTGCTGCCGGTTCCTCCTCTTCATCTTCAAGGGCAGCTGTGATCTCCGAGTCAGCTAGTCCCTTAGTTCCGCGTATCCGCTTGGCAGTTGGCTCAGCTTTCTTTACCTTATTCTTGGGGGCTGGCTCTGGCTCCTGTTTTGACTCCTCTTCGATCGGCGGCTGGGCTGCTTCTTTCTTAGCGCGGCGCTTTGGTGGTTCCGCTGCCTGTGCCTCCAACTCGCCGCCATTGGCTTCTGCTGAAGACTCCTTTCGCTTGCGTCCTCTTGCTTTCGGTTCTTCAACAACAGGAGTCTTTTCGCGTTTTGAACGACCCCTAGTCGGTGCTGGTGGTGCTACTTCCTCTGGTGCGGAAGTAGGCTCCTTCTTGGCCCGCGACCTGGGTGCCTTGCCGACTGGCGGATCAACCTTCTCTTCCTTTTCTGCACTTGCCTTTTTGCCGCGTCCCTTCGGCTTGGCTTCTGCGTCTGTATCCTTTGCCTGCTTCTTCTTTCCGCGGGCAGCTGCCGACGGCGGCTTCCCTGCTTCTACTTCCTCTGCAGTTTCCGCAACTTCCACAGCTGCTGTGGCCTTAGTCGCTTTCCTTGAACGTGGCTTTCCCTTGGTCGGAGGTATGGCCTCGACCGCAGAATCGGTTGATGGGTTTTCATGGGAGTTCCCATTTGGAGTGGGGTCAGCCGGCTCAAACACCGCCGTCTCCACTGGTTTCTTTACCGTCTTGGCGCGGGGCATTTTGCAATAGTGTGGAACGCGTTGAATGCTCTCTACAGACGCAATTGCATTTATTTTCAGAGTTGCCTTTTCACCAGAGGCTTGTCTGCGCCCTTCAGCGGACCGAAAACAACAAAAAGACTGCGCGGTAACGCGCGGTGAGACTTAAAGCCGGTTCCAGTGTTGCAAAAGGGACGCGTCGAACGGTGTCACCCCTATTTATGGTACACCTCTATTGTCCTAATACTTTCTTAAAAATAAGTATTAAAGATGTCCGTCAAATTAGCGTCGGTGAGTTAGCGTCGAAATGGAACGGTGGGAAAATGGAACACGGAGGCATTTTTTATATTTTATTTATTTTCTAAATAAGGCACTAATTTTAACAAAATAAACTTCCAGCATGTAGAGAATTAAATGTACTACTAGTTTTTCTTGGGTTTGGGAAAAGTTGAGCATCGCAAGTACCTTAAATACGCATTTGAAAAATAAAGGCTCCACCTTTTTGGAGATTGCTCCCCCTAAAGAGGTCGTGCGCAAATGCACGGTATGCCAGGTTTTAGAGCACTTATTCAGGTATTATCCCAGAAAGTTTCATTAAAGTCCTAACGACAGTTTATGAGAAAATTGCTTAACAGTGCTCAAACCTCCCGATCCGCTCCATACAAAAACGGGGAGCAAATATTAGAGCTCCTAGACCTTCGCTCTAAGAGGTCGTGATGCTGATCAATAATATATGTATATAAATATATATAATATATAATATATAATATATAATATATAATATATAATATATAATATATAATATATAATATATAATATATAATATATAATATATAATATATAATATATAATGCTCTATCTTCGTTAGGGGCGCCCCCTGACGACATTTTGATGAAACATATCCAATTAAGCAATACAAATTTTTCAGCAATCTGGCAGCTCCGAACTATCTGTCAATAACATAACATATGTTAAAGTTCTGTTAATGTTATGTAAATGTTATGTTATAGGTAGATTAGCATCTCTGATTCAGCAGCTGTAAGCTACTGAATCTCTGTTATATGCATACATATGACATGTATGTAAAAAATCTGTAGCTATGTTAAAAGATGCCTAGCAGAATAATTTTATTTTAATTTATTTTTATTTATTTAT